>WYEA01018020.1:78495-146284 GCA_033558465.1 Alcedo atthis
ACTGACCTCTCAAAATTAATCCTTAACAGCTTCTTTCCAGATTCATTTCTCTCAGCTATGGACGAGAGCAGCAAGAGTGAGACCTGAGCTTCACAATTCCTAGCTGGGAGTGCACGAGAGACTGGTTACCCAGTTCTCTGCAGCATCCCAAAGGATGTCCCCTGCACTCTGGCTGTGCACTGGAAAAACCAGACAGTGCCCAGGAGGGATCCAGAGCCAGCTGCAAGGGGATGTGACATCTGCTTCAACCTGGTTTCCAACACACACTGTAGACTCAGTCTCACTGCCATTTGTTACCAGCCCTGGCACTGGAACCACAAGGGAGCTAAGCACCAGAGAATAAAAAGCCTGTGAGCACGAGTGAGGATAAATTAACAGACCCAATTTGCTAGCACTCCAACATTTTCAAGTGCAAACTAATTTTCCCCATAGACAGTAAACCACAAAGAACATTTATTTATTCTAATTTATCAGACACGTCCATTTTGGCACCGTAAAAGCAACTATGTCAACTTTCCATCTCATTTTTAAGCTGTATGCAAAGGGATTTTAGCATAAAAGCAACGCAGACAAAAACCAGCTGTTAAGTATAAGAAAACCTAATTCCTCCTGAAAACCTGCAGCTTTCAGAAGTGCCCCAGGGGAGTCCCACACCAGGCCAGCCCGGGTCTGTGCTGAGCAGGGGTGAGGCAGGGAAGGTCAGAGAGGTCTGTGAGCCCAACACACACACAGCAGCACCAGGGGCTCCCTGGATAAAAATTAAAATAAAAAAAGTATTCTAGGTTGTTCTCTACATGGAAGTCAATTGCATCCTTGAAGACTGTGGTGTACACTACAGGACAGATGAAAGTCTGATCAAGAACTCCTGAAGCTCAGATTCCCAAGTCTCCTATGAAATAAATAATTCTAGGATTTCAATCTCTCCAATTCCCTACAGTTAGCTTCTGAAAAATTCTGCTGCTAATATTTTTAAATGCTGTTTATCAAAAATTAAATGCAGGAAGAAACCCCTGATTTAAAAGACACATATGTACAAAAGAAAACATCACTTTTTTTAAGAGTAGCCAATTACAGTCACTAGATGACACAAATACATGTTTATTAATGGGAAATAAATACCACTGAGAATGTGTCTGGTTTCCTCGAGACAACGGGAAACCTTTTTAAGCTTTATCTTTCTCAAAATGCCAAGGTATTCCAACATTGCAGGGTAAAAGTCATAAAAGACCAGTTTTTAATTGAATTTGCTTTTGAAAGATGTGTCTGGAAACCTTAAGCCAATACTTAGCTTACAAGATACATTTAGGACAGTTTATAATTGAAAAAATATATATATTTGATACAATGCTGCCAAAAAATGCCATTAACAGTAGTGCTCATACTATTAGGCAAAAAGCAGCATAGCAAATGCTTCACATGAAAATTTAATTGCTTATATAAATATAAAAGCAAATCAAAGAACCCCACCTCTAACCTGCATCACCTTTAGCATTGCAACACTGGAAACAAGGAGCCTCAAGAATAAAGGCAGGCCTCAGTTTTACCAAATAGCTTGAAAAGGAGACTTTATTTTAAAAAGGACAAAATGCCCACCTCAGATTCCCTTAGTTTAGGCAAACCAAAGACTTTGACCCCTTCGTATCAAAGACATATATTTATTATAATATAGTCTGTAAGACTACTAGTACTACAGTGTTTTGGATGTTTTAAATATAAGGAAATTCTACTATAAGTAAATCAACTGTAGTCACATCAAAGAGCATTCCCCAAATGCAGCTGTTTTAATAGAAGCAGAATTTTTAAAGAAGTATGTTTCATTTAAGGGAATTAGTGATGGAATGATGCATTTCCTCAGGCATACAGAAATCCTGTTCCTTGACCACAGCTGAGGGTGGAAGAGTAAGAGTTTGCAAACCAGTTCTCACCCCTGAATGGTTCTTCTCACCTTTCAACCCTCTGAAACATCCAGACCCACACGAAAATCAGCTGCAGCAATTTCCTTTTCTGCTTCATTTGCTGTCAAATCAAGATTCTTTTCTTTTTCCAGTTTAGGGCTTTTTGTTCCAGTTTGGTATTGCTTGATAAAAGGTGAGGTTAACACAAAGTCTGATCTCCGTTAGATTAAATCTCTAATCTAATTCCTAGGAATAAGACTGAGAATCAGCAAATGGTAATGTCAGTTTAGTAGCTCCTGGAGTGTTTCAGAGCTTTAATCATGGTGATAATATTGAAAGGAGTTTACTGAGAACTGAGAGATAATAGAGTGGTTAGGTAGGTGTCAGTGATAGTAAGACTGAGCTTTTCTGTACAATGAAGTGCTCACAACACTGAATTTTCTAGTGCAATTTCAGTGAGAGCTCTCCAGCAGTGACAGGCTGGGAAGCCAGGGGCATCCTCCCTTTCCACGGCCAACTGCAGCACCTGGGACACTGGGTATCACTGAGATGGGCATCATACAGCCCTCAGGTCCCTGCCTTAGGGGGCAAATGAGCAGCCACAGCCACTGCTTTGCACCCTCAACAGCCTTGAAAGGGCAGGAGTGAGGCTTTCTCCCCTGCCCACACAGAAGGCAGGCAGTGGGCACTCACACTGGCACGCAGTGCTCTCTGATGTGACGCTTGCAAGGTGGGCAGCCATGGCACAGAAACAGCCCAGGAGCCTCCTGTCCTCACTGCCCTGCCCTGCCCACAGGGGTTTCAAAGAAGCCTGGACTCTGGTACCTGCCAATTTGCTGCTGGAGTCCTCTGGCAGTGTTTCTGAAAGGAGGCCTGTCAGTCTTTGCACTAGCATCTCCTACACTCCATCTTTCTGCAGTGAGGGGAGGCAACATTTTAGTCTGACATGAATTACTATTTTATGTCACTAAGTCTTCACAGTATTTTTCTCTATCAGAGCAGCAACTGGTGGTGAGAAGTGCTGGAATTACACCGAGCATGTCATGAGATCAGCTCTCCCAAGAGAGGCTGGAACACAGTTCAGGCCTGAGAACAAATCCAGTTTGTGTCTCCAGTGGCACTGCTGCCTCTCTCAGTGCACAGCACTGGCTGGCTGAGGGTAGAGGGCAGTGATGGGGATTTGGGGAGAGATGCCAGGAGGTGGAGTGTCATCTCCAGCTTGAAGGTGCCTGTCCTAGCCATGGAGACAGGGGTTCTGCTCTCCCTGCTTTGCCACTCTGCTCTCTGCTGGCCACTGTCCTGCTCCTGTCCATTACATGAAAAAAGGACAGTAGGACAGGAAAACTTGCCATATGTCCACAAATCTTATTGCTAACTCATAAGGCAATGATTTAGAATGAATTCCTGCCTCCTTTAAGTTTCCCATCACTGCCCACCTCTACAACTCAAAGCAGTCTTGGCTCTCGCATCTCTGAAAGGCATCTCAGTAACAGGTGCCATTGAGCAGACAACCTTAATCAAAAGGTACAGAATAACACCAAGAAAGATCAATTAGTGGGATTTCCTAGTTTGGAAAAGGGATGACTGAGGAAAAGTCACAGATGGCATAGAAAAGGGAGCCAGAAGTAACAGCTCCCAACAAAATAAGGAAGCAGGTTTAAATATATATCTATATGTACACACAGATAATGAAAAGTTGCAGATCCACAGCTTGCTGCTGCCATAAACAGAATTGCTCTGTATGATTATTCTTGTATTTTACATAGTTTTGGTTTTAATTGTAAACAAGGAGCAAAGTTCTGTAACGTAATGACAGCCCTGCACATTTTATAGAAACACTACAGTTTTATGATACTGCAATAGTACAACTTTAACAGTTTATAAATTAAACAAAATGGGAATAAAGATTTTATGTATTTCCCAGTAACCATGCACTGCTGAAACCTTGCAAGTTTTCTGTACTAGAGAATCAAAGCAGGTGTTTAGAGAAGTTTGATTCAGAAAGCATGATAGGAAATAGACTTAAAACAAGTATAAATTGGCTGTTCTCTTTTTGCTTTACTGAACTAAATAGATGTTGGATCTGAGTTGATAATCAGCTTTAGAATACTTCTGGAACTAGTGGCTAACACTCTGGAGGAGGTCACTACAGCCAAGCTTCTCATCTCCTTGGGGAGTTGCACACTGGTCTCATCCTCAACAGAAATAAATACAAGTCCTAGAAAGACTTGTATGGTAGCTGAAAAGAACTGGGAAAGAACAGCAATAATCCAATAGTAACTCCTTTGTTAAGAAATCACAATAACTAGAAAAAAAACTCTTTGAAATGATCAATTCTATTAAAAGCTTTAACAAGATTACCAAATTTAATTACTCTTCTGTGCTGCATTAATTTATAAAGGGTGGGTCCTCAATCTGAACATTTAATAGTTTCCAGAAATAGAGAATCCCATTTGAAAAGAAGCAGAATCTTCTTTTTCTTTTTTTTTTTAATTGAATTAATCTAGCATCACTATAGACCCTTTGGGCAAGATTTCTAGGAGCACTATAGCACCTAAAAGGCTGACATTACCTAGGTGCCTATTTTAATTGTCATCTGCTCAAAGACATTTGAAACGTTCATCCTCTGTATGTTAACCACATAAAAAGAATGAACAAGGCTATGTTTAGGCTGTTTCCATTTTATAAATGTGATTTTACAAATTATACCACTAGAAAAGATAAGTAGAAGTCATTTTTAATACACAGCAAGATGCATTTCTAACTAGATTAAGCAGCTGTTAACATTATTTTTTCTGCACAGCAAGAGCAAATATCTACAATAACTAGACCTTAAAGGAAGGGACAATCCCATTTGGTGCACATGGTGTACATTTGATTTTATTCCCCAACTGTGTTCAGGAGGAAATAAAAAAAGAACTAGATAAGGAAATTAATTTGCAGCAGTGCCTCAGCCGTGCACACCTGCAAAAGAATGTTAAAGCCATTAGAAAGAAGTCTTTAGGAAGCAAAAACAAAAGGGTAACACAACTCCAGTGTCAACTGAGGAGTGGCAAGTAGGTACCAAAAAAAAAAAACCCAAAGCCAACAAAGCAACTACATCACCAGCAGATGCCAGCTGTGTGCAGAAGGGGGAATCCACACAAGCTCAAAGTCTGCTGCTGAAACAGAAAACTATAGATGTTATAGGAATTTTTCCATAGTCCCTGTGCTTAATTTTCCAGCAAGACCTCATGATTTTGCTGGAAGCTGAGTGTTAAATCAAACAGCAGCTGGTGCAGGAAATCCACAGCAGCAGTGATGAAAATCTAAGTGAGGCTGAGACACAGCAGTGAGAGGTGTGAAAGAAACAGAGGCAGCTACTAAACTGCAGCTACAACCTGTAGGGCTCACTCCTGGGTAACAGGATTCAGCCAGCTTCAGATCACTGCTGGAAACCTGCTCTTCCAGGAGTACACCATAGGCTGCTGTGAACACAACAGTTAATTAGTGAAACAACTCAATGGCTTTGTCTGTAATCCAAGGCTCTCTGCATTTGTTTAGGTCCAAGCTCCCACCCACAAGCTCTGTTGCTCTAACCTGTGTCCCAGCACGGGTGGGATCTGTATCCAAGTACACAGTAATCCAGAATCAGTCACATCAAGCAGTAAATCCTGCTGCCAGACATTAAGGTTCATCTGTCCAGCTGAAATCCTCTTACAGCAAGACATTCATTAGTGCAAGAAGGCAGTGCTTAGCAGAAACAAGATCAAGGCCTGGTGATCTTACACAAGCACCAGTGCCCAGATGAGACTTGTGCTAAGTGGGTAATGTGCACTCTGTGCTCTAGAAACACTTGCTGTATGGTTGTTAGACAGATCCAGTCTTCTAAAACTGGACCAACAAAACCTCTCCCCAAACCAGAAAACCCCTAAGCAACCCAAACAAATTCTTGAATGGACAATTACTTTCATTAGGTTAAACTACAGTTTGTAGTTTAACTACAATTCTGTTTGTAGCAGTTATCTTTCTGCAAACAAGAACTGTCCACATTTATTTCAGTTTTAGCAACAAAAAGGCAATTTTTTCAAAAGCAAACCAAACCCAAGCACCCTCCTGCAGTTTCTTGCCATCCACCCACTGCAGCCTTTACAGCCCAACAAGGCAGGTCCATCTCTCCCTCCCCCATCACTCACCATGGCATTAGCAGACAAATGCTGAGGTCTCATTATTTTGAAGTCTTCATTATTTTAAAACCTATGCCATCAAATCCAGGCTCCAAAATATTATGAAACATAAATAATCAAAGCTAAATGTCAGCTGTCAACATAACAAACACTGCATGAGGCTCATTTACTGGAGAATGGAATTGAAAAGTTGATTCATAAGCTACCTTTGCACTTCTGTGACCACAAAGCAGCACATCACGACAAGGAACACACTGAACCCTGCCATGAAATGCAGAGCAAGGAACAAGTGCAGCACTGGGCTGCTTGCAGCAGGCTGGCAGCTCCCTCTCCCCAGCAGGAATACTGGAACCAGTGCCAGGCAGAGCTGCAGCTTTCCCCAGCTCTTCCCCCACTGTGTGATTTGGCACATGAGAATACACTTGAAAAGAAGCTTTCGAGCTCAGATGAAAACAAACATTACAAAAGAAAACAACAAGAAAAACCCTGCAAAGAATTAAGAAGCCTGTTTTTCCTTCCTTACCCCCATCATACTCCCACCCCACATCAGTCCTTCCCTTGGCTCATGAGAACATTGGTAGATTTACTTGCACTGAACAGTCCTCCACTCCATCTGGCAGCAGGCTGGGTCAGTGTGCTGAAATGATATCCTTCCTCTGTGCTGCTAAATATTCCTGCTGATAGAGCACTCCTTGGAGGGCTGCCAGCATGTTTAATTGCAAATGGAGAAAGCCTTGGCCAAATGATTCCTTGCTTTCCAAAGGCACAGATGAGGGGCAGCTCAGGAGATTTCTTTAGGTGGTAAAGGATTAACCCTCAGCAGGATTCTGTGCATCTCCTGTTGCAGCTGACCGATTGTATTCCCCTCACGTGGGACAGGATTAAGGGAGGACCACCCCTGCTTCAGTCCAACTCTTTGAAATCATCAACACCACATTTGTCACATTTCATCCCTTTATATTTTATCATGTCTTTGGTTAATGATGATTTAAGTAAAACAATTGTCTGCAGACAATGATGGGAAGCAGCATCAGGATCTGAGTCCTGACCCAGGTGGGTGTCTTGGCTCCCCTCACTAGCAGAGCTGCACAGCAGCCAGAAGGTGAGGCAACTGTCTTGGCTTTCCATCCTTTGACACTGAATTAAACAATTTACTTTTTCTGCAGCAGAATTTGTTCTTTTTTTCGTGACCGTCTGCCTTTCCCTCCAACCCCAAAGTGAAAAATCAATGATTGTGAGTGTGCTTACTGCTGGCTTCCTAGCAAACACCCTAACAGGTTGAAAAAGTCACTTAAAGTGAGACCATCACCAAATCCTGCCTGGGCAGCAGCACTGGGGCAGCAGCACTGGGGCATACCACCCCACAACCAAGTCCCCTTTTAGATCCACTGCTGCAAGAAAGAAGGTTTGAGGTGCCTGCCAAAGCATTCCTGGAGATCACAGCATCCACACTGACAAATGAAATTACACTGAGCATCACACACCTAACAAAAACCATTTCTGGCATCAGAATCATTTAGACCAGGGGAGGAGATGGTGCAGACATTAAGGAAAATGTGTATTTCATTAATTGTTAAGGGCTGACACTCCTCAGCAATTTTATCTTTGAGCAGACCACATAAAACAGTAATAAAAAAGGCTCTTATTTCTTCACTCCTTCCAGCAGCACTATGTAAAAGTATTTTATTGCATTGGATGAGAGAGGTTTGAGGAGGCCTGGCTTTCTGGATGCACAGGCTATTTTGCTTCCTTAATGGTACACTTGATTTTTCACAGAATTTTTAAACTAAAACTCTGCTTTCATATTTATCTGCATGAAAGGGTTTAGTAAAATTTTATGAAAATTCTTGATCAGAATCCACAGAGTAAAAAGTCTTCTAGGTTGTCCCTCTCTTACTAGTTCACAATCTTCCTCACCTCTCGGGAAATATTTTCAAGTGCTCCTTTTGTCCCAGTTAAAAGATCTTAAACCTTAAACTTTTGTCAGTTGTTGTTTTCTGCACAGACCTCTTACTGTCCAGTTTGCACCAGAGAATTTCTGTGTAGAAATTCTCTTCTGACCATCACCTTCAGCATTTCTGGACCCAGCTGAGTGATCACTGGCACGTGAAGAGTCTGTTCAGCTGCAAACACCAGCTAGAAACAAAGCAACCATCAAAGATGTCTCAGGAGAAGCTTTTTGTGTGTATTTTGCTAACACAGCTGGGTGGGTGTGATGGAGAGGGACACATCAAGGGTCCCTGATGTTGGAACCCCCCACACCAACTCTTCCAACAGCACAGGGGCTGAATGGGAATGTTTGCTGTCCTAGAAAACACTGCTGGTTTGTCACAACTACTTAAAACAACTGCACCTTGTTATTCCATCTTCATCTCAGCTCTAAGATCTTTAGGGATTTGATATTTTTACCCTCTGCTTCCTTGCCACTTGTTCCCCTGACTTCAGCTGCATAAATGCATCAGAACTTGTCCCCCTCGGGAATTCCTGTTCCTTTGTTTCACCAACACTACATAAATTTTATTGTTTACTGTTATTAAACACCCAGAAGTGAACTGTGGAGCCACAGGTACTCCCCCAAGGTAATCTGTGCCATAAAAAGATCTATAGTACACAGAAAACCCTTTAGGTTTCAAAAGCAGGCTATAAATTGAGCCTTTCGTGCTTGCCACCATCAGACACAGAGCGTCACCAGGCACACAACCCATCTGCATTTTATAGAGAACTAAGGGAAACATTTTCCACAGATTTAATTTCTAGCATATCAACCAGTTATTTTTATCTCAGGAAAAGGATTAAAATACCTCTAAGGCTGCATCATCATCATCATAATGAAAAACTGTTTATTTCTATAAACTCCATTTACTACCATCATTTTTTAAACTGTTTTTGCTTTCTAATTATACTCCAAGATCTGTAAGCACTTGTAAGATCTTGTACTGTTTTGTCAATTTTTATATCTCTACATACAGTCTTATATGCCCAAATAAACCAATTTTTAGCTTCATTTTATCAACTCCTATTCTGCAGCGTAGGAATGAAACCATTTACATGAAGAATAAAATTCAGCTTCTGAACACAAATTTTGCCTTGTAAAATCTACCCTGGAACCACCTCTCCATCCCCTTGGTCACAGAGCAGTTAATTTTAGCAGCATTGCAACAGTCTGTTGATGTCAAACACAGAAAAGGGGAAATTCAGCAGGGAGAACAGCACCTCAAAAACAAGAGCAGGCATATGGCAAATGAACCATGTGAATTCTAGGCAATTAATTTTAAAGCACTGTTAATCACACCCAACTTTAGGCTAAACTACAAGAAGAAATAAATATCTACAGCTCAGGTGAAGATGGGAAGAAAGGAACTTCAAGTTTGTTATCAGCATGATTTTTTTTTCCCCCAGCAAACAGTTAATGATCCCAGTACTTTGGGCTCTCTGAAGACAGTGTGTTGACAACCTTCTGCTTGTATTTGATGCCTCTCAATTCCAAAGGCAAAAAGGGCATTTTTCACTGGACAGGATAGAGAGCTACTGAACCACAGGTCTACAAGACACTCTAATTTCTGAAAGAATTGTTTTGAACTCATGTAAAACTTTTACAGCTACCAAGTCACACAAGGTATTCAAGTTTAACTGAATCAAATTTAAGCATAACATATATTGGAAACCACCAAAAAAGAAGTGTTTTCAACCCTCTTTACCCATCTGTCTGCCATTCCAAGTTCCTTTGAGCTGAGGAAGCAGGAGGAGGGAGGCTCAGAAGGATGCACTGCTGACATTATTTATTGCTAGCTCAACAGGTAGAGAATTCCACCCCTGCAGAGATGGAAGCACTGATGTATTTCAAAGATACGTGAAAAGTGCAAGGGTGTCTTGAAAATTTCACATTCTTTTCTATTTTCCAGTGGAGAGAGACAGAGCTGGACCTGTATCCTACTATAATCCCCCACCCTGAGAGGCCAGGGGCTTTTGAATGATCTTTACCCTGCTACTTGTAAAAGCTTTGCCCAGAAAGCACAGCAAGAGAGTCATAGATTAAGAAATTAACATCCTATTGAAAGGTGGATGGCATCCCTGGTGATGATTAAGGACTGCTGCAAACATTTATAGGTATTCTGGGCTCGTTATTAGGCATCCTTTTGTGTGTAGGTGCTGGAAACAGGCTTGCACTGCTCTCTGCCTGGAGCACAAATAATTGACCCTGTTTTCCTGCTGTCATCTCTGTGGTTTATGATGACATAGTTAGGCACTGTATGCATTTTAGGTTTTTTTTTTCCTTACTTCAAGCCTGATCCTGCATCTCCTCCTCAGGTAAGAGCTCCTTACTAATCATGTGAGTAGCAAGCTATGAACCCACGTTGCCTTTTCAGGGGATTAACCAGGGTTCACCCCTGTTCCATCAGATGCAAACTCCCATTTATGAACTGAACTGTTGCTCAGGGTTACACACAAAGCATTCAATACTTATTCACAGACATGACAGTTACTGCACCGGTGGACTTCGGCCCTGGAAAACCTTGACCACAATAGCCGGCTTAATTGATTTGCAGGCATGGGCATTTCCATGCTCCCTGTACTTAGAATGGGAAGCGTGTTCCCTGTGCCACTGTCGTTTACATTGGGAAGCCTTTTATCCCTCAGTAACTGAGTGTGACAGCACTCGGGATAAACACCTGTATTCTATTTAGAAGAGTCTACTTCATTTGCACAAAGCATTAGCGGAGTCATGGATGCCCGAGCACTCCTCTGGAGGTCCTTGTTAAGCAGATGTGTTGATTAGGAGGCAGCCAGACATGGAAGCCATGTCCTGTAGGCAGCTCTGAGCCACAGCTTGGAGACCTCTGGCAAAGTCGGGTGCTAGGATTTGGAAGGAAGGCTTCTTAGAGCAGGTTCTAATGGAAATAAGAGGGCTCTGTAGACTCAGCAGCTAATTCTCTTATTTTAGGGGCAACTGGGAAAGAGATGGGCTTTTAACAGAGCCTCTCAGTCACTTCACTGTGTCAAATAGAAAAGGTAACAGGGCAAAAAAGGTGACACCAGATTTGGACCTGAGTGTGTTCTAATGCATACAGAAAAACCAGCACATTCCCCCACTGTAAAGTTTATGGGCTGTGAAAATACAAATGAAAAGCAGATGTCTGGTCTGAGCAGAAAAATAACTTGTTCAGCCCATAGGAAGCCATGAACACTGACCAGCCTTCTGATACTGAAGAAAACTGCAAATCAGAATTTACTGAAAAGCTCTCCAAAACAGCCAGTAATTTTTCATCAGACAAATCCCAGTGCAAACATGGACCTTGTCTTCCCTGCCACACAAACCCCTTGCTGGATCCAACCCCCCTAGCTGAGCATATTCAACTGCTTCTGTGTGAAATGCTAGAGTATTTACTGGTTAAATACTAGTGTTTAACTACTACGGATGAGTTTGGATTAAACAGCCCCTAACATTACCCAGCACACAGTACAGAGAACATTAAAAGTATCAAAACTCATTAGATTTAAAAAGTTTTCCTAAGGTGTAGCAGAAACAGGACTGGCCAGCTACAGATAAAACTGAAACATTTAATAACATCATTAACATCACTTTATGAGTTTATGCTAATTAAACACATGAAGTGCCAATATCCTAAAGCCCACATATTTCATCACACCAGCCAGGAACTGCTGACAAGAGTAACAAACTAATGCAAAGACTGGCACTAGATGCAACCTCTGTCCCTGCAAACACCTCTTTGTAACCCAATGGCATCAGGAGGGGCTGATTTGCTTCATTATTCTAGGGCAAGAATAATTTCTAGAAGCAATAAAAAGGATACAGTAAAATTATCTTTGTAAAGATGACTTCTCCTGCCAGGTGAAGATGGTCAGGTAGGGCTTTAGTTTCTCTAGGCAGTATCTGCTCTTTCTACCTGTACTTATCAGATTTAAAAGCACAAGGGGGATCAGATATGTGGTTTACATAAGGACAGACAGATAAGTTATTGAAAAGGCCCCAGGGTGATCATAAAACCTGTCTCACCTTTATATTTCAATGAGTTTCCTTTGAATGAATAGACATGTAGGTGTGATGAAAAAGAAGACAATACTGTATTAGTATATGAAATATTTGTCCTGGATACATACATTTCATTCTGGACTGGTTCAACAGAGGTAATCCCATCCCAATACAATGAAAGAAAAAAAGAGGTGTTAAAACATTACTAAATAATATAGAAAAACAATGAGAAAAATAATCAGTCAAGTATTAATATTGTTCAACACTTCTACTAGTAAAGATGTTCTTGTAAATCCTGCACAAATGATGTCATTAGGGAACATTTACCATTTTCTGTGATGCAGTTTTGGAAGCAGATCACTCTTCCCTGGCAGGATTGCCTCTGGCTGAGGCTGCTCTCATGGGAAAGCAGGTCATTATATGGTGCAGTGGTGTCACTGCACAGCCTCCCTGCATCTGCTGGGCCCTGCAGTTACATCCTCACATGAGCTGACAGTGAAATGGGCAGGACATTTACACTCTGGGCTTGGTTGCCCCACGAGGTGTTTAAGGCATCTCTGCTCTGTGCTCAGTCACTTCTGAAAGCAAGGCTGAGCTGTCCTGCTGCTTTGGACAGCAGAATGCAGGTGCCTCGTGGCCTCCTCAAGGTTCTTTGAGGCAGTGATCACTTTGCCATTTGAAACTGCACAAGGCTAAAGGTCCAAACAAAATTTATCATCCTTCCCCTCTGGAAAAAAAAAAAAGAAGCCAGCTCCCAACCAAAATGACAGGTTCTGTTCCAGCTTGACAATACATCCTTTTGAAATGCTTCTAGCTTTGCCCTCTGCAGACTCAAAACCATCCCTGTGGATGACCCACACCACTCAGAGGGCACTTCAAACACTATTTTTGCAATCTGCAGGGCTAGATGAACACTGTGACCTCTGATTCAGGTCAAATACACCTTCTTGAAAGTTTATTTCTGTGCAGACCAACAACAGAGAATTGGCTACCTTTAGATTTCCCACCAAAAGAAAAAACCAAAAGGAGCAAAGGAAAAAAAAAGCAAGCTGAGATAATTTTGAAGTATTTCTTCTCCATACCCTTCCCTTCAGGCCATGTAAATGTATGTTGTTAATATGGAGCTACCTGCCTAAGCAGTGCAATCATGCTCTTTATGAGTATGAAGCAAGCTAAATAGATGCACAAAACTTGGCTTCACATGGAATAGAAATGCAGCAGGTGGAAAAAACAAAATAATAAATGTATACAATAGATAAAACCCCAACAACCTTACAGCACAGACAGAGAAGAACTACAATCTGCCCTCTAGAAAACCCCTACTGGACTTTATGACAGAGCAGCCAAGAGCAGCAAGTGAGGCCCATAAAACCTATTAAGAAAAAAATATCTTAATCTGGGACATTTAGATCCCAGTATTTTTTAAATTTTCCCATGTAAGCATTCCTGAGCTCAAACCCACCACCACAGTTACTATTCCTATTTCCATACTGAGAAAATAAGATAATTTGATTTAAGAAGGTAGAAATGAAACCAAAACTTATGCTTCTGCAATCATAAGAATATAATTTATATTCTCTCATGTTCACAGCTTAAAGGACAGAAGAAACCCTGATGGAAACATCTTCCTTTTGAGAAAGGAAAGAAAAATTAAATCTCAAATCCTCATTGTCCTCTTTCCTTTTTTTTTTTTTTTATTTTGAACACATACATTTACATAAAACAGAATCCTATTTAGATGTTTTTGGAGTCCATGCACTTCTGAATTTACCACCTTATGCAATATACTAATTTCTACTGCAACCACTGAATGGATTAACTGAAAAAGATAAAGAAGAAATCCCATTTCAAATTTCAGTAGTAGGGGAAAAGAAGGAAGGAAAAGAGGGAAAGGGGATACATAATTTATGCTGTAGCATCAATAATTTTGCCTTGAACTTTAACATGCCACCTACCAACTCACATTGAGCTGCTATTGGATTTTCCTAAATGTTTTTGCTTCAGAAAATGCTGACTTGGGAGGAACTCTTGAGTGCATTGATTTCCCAGAGCCAGGATAAAATTTCACAAGTCAGACTTTCTCCCCCTTTTTCCCCCCCTCTTCTCTTCACCCCCTCTGGGATGACACTCAAGGGTTACTAATAGTTCTGCAGTGCCTGAAACATTCCCCTAACACTAAGGGGACTGGGATGGACTTGAACTCTTCATTTTGATTTTAGGCACTTTGATCTTACCTCCAATTCCTTCCTAAAGGAACTTCCCAGAACTGGCTTCTCCACATCTTCCTAAAGTCACTCCCACTCTCACACCCTCCTCATCCCAGATTGAAGTAGGAGCTGTTACTAAGCCCAGACATGCTTACTCTGTCTCAACTACCTCATTCACTCAACTCTTCTCCAGCTTCCCAAGCTTCCATCATCAGCTGTCTGACACTGCAGCCTCTGACACAAGCAGCTTTTCAGACCCATCACATCTCCACTGTGTCTGGGTGTTGTGTAACACCACCTCTGAGAGTCTCCCTCTTCTTCCCTTGCTAGCAAAATGTTCATGTTTCCTTCATGCCATATGTCAAATCCTGCAGCATCCTATTCCCTGAGAAACACAACCTGACCTGATTTTTAATATAAGAGGCCCTTAGATTTCTTTTTCACTAATTTACTTACTGTCCTTAACATCTTGGCCTTGTTGCTAATCACCATTCATTTATCCTCCTGCCTTTCCCTGGAATCCAAGGCTGCATCCTCTTGGCCTCTCAGGCTGCCCCTGGAATGTCACCCAGACTGGCTCCAAGTGCTGCTCTGGGAGAGGCTCAGAGGCTGTTCCACACTTGCAGGGCTGTAGCAATGTCCCGCACAGGCAATTTGAATGAAACTAAGGGCAATTAAGAGATGAAGTGAAAAAAATCCAAAAAGATCCAGGCCTCTGGCATTTAATTTGGGTCTTAAAAACAGCCAAGTACTCCTGGGAGCTTTGGCCAAAGGGCTATTTTCAGGTACCAGAAATGACACATCATGTTATGCTAGGTGTTTGCACTGGGCTGGGTGGATAGTTTGGCAAGTTTATTGCTTTTGTGCTTTAAGAGACTAAGACACTGTGGAACTTCACATTGAAGATATGTCATCATAAACCAAAGTCACTAAAACCGCAAAGCAAGTCAAGAAAAAAAAAAGAGCTAAACCTGAAGATATTAAAAATGGAAACTGTTATAGTTACCAATTAACATTTAGATTGCCTGTACAAAGGGATGCCATAAATTCCCACACCTCAGGTACAATAATTCCTTTTAATATCTCACTGTATCACTGCCAGCAGCCTGTCTCTGCTGTGTACCATCACAAGGAAGATTTGCACACTCTTTGGTTTCCAGAAAGAATTGGTACACAGGGATGACATCAGCCAATGTCTTTCTCTTGGCAATCCCACTAACCCACAGTCAGCTTCTTCGCAAAGAAGCTGTACAGGGGAGGCAGAGGCAGCTCCAGTTGCCCTGAGCTTTACAGCAAAGGCAAGGTACCACTTGAATGGCCCAGAGTAAATGCCATGTTGCTAACAGAAAGGTGTCATTTTTTAGTTTGGTTTTTGTTTGGTTTTTTTTTCTTCCTAATTAAACTATTCACATAGTAGGAAGTTGATTTGACTTGAAGTCTCCTCATTTCTCTAAGGAAGAGGAATTTAGGACACTCCAGTGTCTGCCCCCCACTGTGGTAAGCAGCCTTAAAGGGTCTGAGGAGACCAACACAATGCTATGAAAAGCAAAGTTCAAAAGACTTGGAAATAAAAATCCCTACAGGCACTCACTAACAGTTATTACAGTTAATGGAAATAGAGTCTCCAAAACCTTGGGGAAGTTGGGCATTTCCTTGGACAACTCACAGAATATTTTAATTTTTTACTTAAGAATCACTTGCTTAAAAATGGAATCAAGGTGGAGTACAGGGAGTTCCACCTCAACAGGGGGAAGAACTTCACAGTGAGGGTGCCAGAGCCTGGCACAGGCTCCCAGGGGCTGTGGAGTCTCCTGCTCTGCAGACTTTCCAGCCCTGGCTGGAGCATTTCTGCCTGATCTGCTCTCCTTCTGTCCTGCTCTGGCAGGGGGGTTGGATTCCATGATCTTCAGAGGTCCCTTCCAACCCCTAACATTCTGTCATTCTATGATTAAAAGATCTCAAGCAAAGCTTGACTGTTTCCACATCAATAACTTATACTAATTACAGTAAGTTATAACAATATATTATTATTATTGATTTAAAGCCAGTCATAAACTTCATCTGCATAACTTATTCCTGGTATCAATCAGCCTCATGTTAACTTCATCAGCTGCACTGGGGCTGCCCTTACTGGTGTAAGAATGCCCAAAAACTGACAAAAACCCCTTAGGTTAGCTTTTTTCCCCATTCAGAGCTTTGCTTTCTGAAGCATTTGTTCCATTTTTGGCAATAAGTAGGTTTTACAGCAGACAGTTATTGTAACTAATCTGTAGTTGCATGAATAATGGTGAGTGAGAGGAATGCTTGCTCAGTCCTCACATCTGGAGAGGAGCAGAAGCACAGCAGCAGCTGTCTGGGGGCTGTCATACAGTTGGTGCTATTTATTCACTGAATGCTTATTCTTTTCTTCTGATAAATGCTGTAACAGGACCTCCTGCATTTCCCATCACCTTGCATCACTGGATTAGTGAATTATTGAACAGAAAAACCACATTCACTTGACAAAGACAGTAAACAAAACTACTCAATATGTATTAATATTTTCATATTAATCAATACACATAAGCTACCTATTATAAAAATCTTGCTTTGTTTTCATTCTCCCCTATGCTCACATGTTCTCAGTTACTCTTACCTCCCTGAACTAACTCTGGGGTAAAATTCTGAGACTAAAGAATTGCTTCTGGTGCCAATCACAGCACACGTGCCCCTGTCTCCCCCCAACACAGTGACACTGCTAAAATGATATTTGAGAGTCTCAATTTAAAAAAATCTAAGATGATAATGGGCTGCAATAATTAAGCATATGTCTAGATTTTTCCCTAGTGATTGTTGTCTTGAGCATTTTCTTTTCACATTTATTTTTCTTGGTAGAATAGTAAGTTCTGGGCAAATGCTGCCTCAAATGCTTTATTTCTAATAAGTATAAACTAAAAATCTACTACACAAAGCATTTTTACAGCATTAAAAAAAATAGCTTTGGATTTGTTTCCACATTTCAAGGTAATCTACAAAACTACCAGCACAAAAAAAACCCAAAGCCAAACAATCCACATTGCATTTTGAACTTTCACTAGAGAAAATAAAAACCAGCTCTGAATTACAGACATTTAAAATAATTAAGCTGTATGAACAATATTGAATGTTTTTCTAAAGACCTTCAGAAATTACTATTATTGAGCCTGAAGACTTTGAAGCTGTAATTCAAACAGTACAATTCCAACCACACGGTTCAGGTCAAAGCTACCAAATCCAGCTGCTGGAAAGCTAGTTGATGAATTCTTACCTGACTTTACAGCAGACACAGATGGACAAGGATAGAAGCTAGCACACACACAAACACATCTTTTGTACTGGAGCTGATGGAAATATCAGCTTTGGATGCTTCTGTCTTTCACAGGTTATAGGATTCTCAGATTTAAATTCATCAGGTTTTCTAGTCCCCAACCTCTTTCCTGCTTTCAGTGCATGAGGTACCAGCATCAATTCACTGCCAATAAGAGGTATGAAAAAACAAAGCCAGATATCCATAAAGTAATAAAAATAATCTTTATCTTTAATCTTTATAAATATCACTAAATTGTCCCATAAAGTGACTTGCATTGTGCAAACATCAGAAAAAGCTGGCTGAGGCTTCACAGGTTAACTCAAAGACAGGTTGGAGAAACTTTCTACCATACACATATTGCTGTGTTTATTATTTAGATTGTCAATTCCCACCTTTCAGAGTAGTTCAAAGAAACAAGATTACCCAGGCAACCCAGCTAGCCAAAGGGCTCCTGTCCATCTCAGGATCCTTTCCTAGTGCACGCCACAGCTACAACCTACATTGTCTCCTGCATCTAAAGAAAGGAGATAGAAATGTATCCCTTCTCTTTACAGTCACTGTGGCATGTTTATAAAAACAAATTACACTGCCAAGCGGAAAGTAAGGGAACAGAACCATAACTCCTCATGGTTCTTTGTCAATTACTTTTGCCACATTTCGGAGACTCTCCCCTGGATTCTGTCCATTTGGAATCCAAATTTCTTGAGATGTCATGTAATGCTTACTCAGTCTCCAAACAGCACACATTGAATCATCACCTTTCCACTCTTTTTTTATGTCAACACTTCATGTCTTCTTCCCAACCACTGCATGCAAATGAGAGCTCTAGTTCCTCAAGAAACAGACTGGCCAAATGCAAACTTACCACTAAAAAAAGACAAGTGCTTGGAGCTTTTCTTTTTCTTCCTGAGAGGACTACCAGGCAACTAGAATTTCTAGTGCAATATAACAGAAGTGGAGGAGAAACTGAAGAACTAACAGACAGAAACCACACAGGGTTAAAACTGAGCTAGGATAGAAATGTTTCTCAACTCCAGCTTATATGAAACAGCAGCTGGGCACAGAGATACTAGACATCCCCAGCGAATATTAAGCAAGTCAACAAAATTAAAGCCTCAGGAAATTAGCCATGACTGGACACTTAACTCTATAATTTCCTCTATCTAGGTATCTGCAAGAAATAGTTTCCTCTTAACTGAGGATTAAGTAATAGAATTCACAGAGTGCAATAGAAAAAAATTACTTCTGATTTAGAATTGCTGCCCAAGCTGCTGAGAAGGAAGGACAGACCAGCTCCTCTGCAAGCTCTGAGGGTAACAGTACAGTACTGCTCCCTACTGCCTCTGCTGCAGCATTAGAGTAATCCTCTTTTAAAGCAGCTTCAGCTGGCATCAACCTGTCTGCATGACAGACCCTTTGGAAATAGATCTGTCTGCAGAAACTCCAACGTGGCCCTGAATCCACCTCCACTCCTCAGCACTATGGTGTGACACATGCATTCCAACGTACTCACACTGTCCTCTGCCATTTCACAGCAAAATCCTCACCACTTTGCAACTCAGGAGATTCTGTACAAGATAATTTTGAGGTACAATAAACAAAAGCACTGAAGCAAAGTGAGCACCCCAGACAGAACAGCCATGGGTGGTACAACCAGCAGACAGCAAGATGTCCTAGCTCAGAGCAGCACCTTCCCCCCAGCAGCACATGGTTCATCAGTTGCTGGCTTGGTTCTGTGACTGCCCCGGGCTTTCTTGTCTCTGGAACAGGTTTTGCCTTGTGATAGCTTCAGTAACCACAAAGGTGACTAGCATTAAATGACACCATTTGCCTCCTCTGTATTCATTCACACATGAACTTTGGTACAGTTTACTGTCAAGATGATGCTCGCTCCACATGTGTCTGCTAGCACTCCTTACAGCCCGAGTGAGCCAACAGCTGGTTGTGTGCCAGTGAAGAATGGATGCAGCAGAAATGGGCAGTTCTGAAAGCTGCCCTTGCAGAGGAGGCAAGCACAGAGCAGTGTCTAAGTTCAGGTGAAAAGGGAGCTCTTGGCATGAGCACAGAGAGCATACACCTAGACACTGCAGATACAGAGTTCCAGCATGCTGCTTGGGAAGGCAGCCTGGGGATAATACACCAGCCCAACAGATAACATTCAAATCTCAGGGTACCAAATCAGTCCACATGCTCAGGCAGGGGGGTTGGACTAGATGATCTTCTAGGTCCCTTCCAACCCCTAATATCTATGAATCTATGTTTGAAATTACAGTAACTATTGAAAATAATAAAGCTAATTTAACAACAAAACCAAACCAAACCAACAACAAAAACCAAACATAAACAAAACTACACAAAAAAAAACAAACAAACCATTTCCCATTTCTTCAGTGCTGCTCTCTCTTTAACTCTTTTCAATAAAGCATCTCTTGAGGTCAGTAACAGCTCTCTGCAAAGACCTTAAATTTTGCAGCATGGTGAAGCAACCTGTCACCTCTTCATACACAATTCATCTCTTTCAAAAGCAGAAAGTAGACACAGAAAGGAAGGTATCAACTGGCTGCACAGCCAACTGGAATCACAGCTAGCAGCACCAGCCCAGAGCTTCAGCCTATGAGAACAACACCTGTACTAGTTGCCACTCCTCTCTTGGCCCACATGCTAATTCCATCGTTAACAAGGTTTAAACAGTTTTATCATACAAGGAAAAACACATCTGCAACAGAAAAATCCAATCTCCAGACAGAAGAAGAGAGAATGCACCAGAATATCAACCCTTCCAAAATTTCAGCAAGCAGCACCCTGAATGGAGCAGCCTTGTGAAATATTACATGCATGGTCAAAATAATATAATTAGCTACCAATTTTCCAAGAACTTTTTATTGTTTAAATCTTGGACTAAATCTTCTGAGCCGATTTTAATAATTGAAGAATTTCCTCCTACAAATCCTTCCAGAGAAGAAAACTCATATTGTTTAATATAATTGTATGGCTTTCTGAGCTCTGTAGTATGGAAGTCCAAATTATAACTGTAAAACATTACTGTAACTCTGGAACATTTTAGATTTATTAATCATATTTCTCTAACATTCTTTTGTTGCACATCTTGCTGCACAGTTATCCTGCTGTGGTCATATAGCTCTAGACAGGCTTGACAGTTTTCTACAGGGTTAGGCTTCAACTAAATCCCCAGATTTTACCACTTCCATCTTTAAAGAGAAAGGTTTGACTTGCCATACAGAACTGAATGTGGGGTTAAGCCTCATTAACAGCATCTGAGACTTTAAAGCAGCTGAAATTCTGAAGCAAGGAAGGGTTTTTTTAGGTAAAGCTCAAGCCCAGCTTTTCATCATGAACAAGCCAAGACAAATTTATCAGAGGCTATTTGCTACTCCACAACCAAAATATTGCTGCTAGACAGGTTTTATCCTTTTCAATTAAGCCTAAATTTTGGATTAGATTTATTCCAAGGCATGTAAGCAGAAAATATCTGGGTATGCTAATAGCTAAGCTATGGCAATTGTTTCCATTTTCTGAAAAATGGATTTCCCTAATATATGCTTACACACACAGTCTGCTGCTGCTGGCAACTGCCTTGCTGCTCTTTAGCTAAAAATACATCCCACTTTGCTTCAAATATGGAAAAGTCAGTGAATGATGGTTAATTGCTCAGTCATGTAGTCTGTGCAGCTAGAGACCAAATCATGTCTGTTCCAGTTTCCCATGCTTGTTTTAAGTATGTTCTCATGGGTCTGTAATTCCCTCTGCCAGCCATACATCTCCTTCCATCTCCTGAACCAATTTGTTCTATTTTTGCTACCAGTTTACATTTAAAATAACCATGAGATTCTGTCCCTTGGTCTCCAGCCAGCTGGAAATCTGGGTCTGGATTTTTTCATCTGTTTCATGCACCTGAAGTGCCTGTGCTGAGCCCCACTTCTTTCTGATAAGGTCCTAATGAGAGCAAGTTCCTACACCTACATCTCCAACTGCAAAAAAATCAGCATCAGTGTTTTCAGTATACAAATACTGTCAGTATTTATGATGAACAAATGTCTCTTTCAACATCCAGTTGGCCAATAAGAGCTTCTCATTTTAATAGAAACATTCCCACAAACACATTTAATACTTCAAAGTGCTAATTTGTCTGTCTCAAGACTATGTTTAGCTTAGAATTCTGATCAAGTGAAAGCAGACTTGCTAGGAAGTTAATGACAAAGAATATTTTAGTGTCTTTTTAAAATGGTACATTCTAGAATCCTAAGAGACTAACATTGTGCATTTTTTCTTCAAGTTCTACTGAAGAATCCCACTATTCTAAAATATTCTTCACTATGTAAAATACTCCTATTAGGAACAAGGCTTGAGAATTCACATGCTTCAGGCTGTATGACAACATATCCGTTTCAATTAAAACACAACAATCAAAACCAAAACCAACAAACCAAACACCACAGAGAAAATTTACTTTTTTTTTTCTCCCTCCATGGCCAGGCAGATCTCTAGATAAGAATTAAAAATGGATTTTCAGATCCTATCTATTTTCTCTGCAAAAACTGAAGTGAGCTCCTGCAGTCAGATGCCTGCAGCGTGGTCCAAGGAAGGTTAATGGTGAGATGTTTTGTATCTTACAGCTGTCTTCTAGACGAGTTTATTGAATAAAAAGATTAGCCAGAAAGTCTTTTAATAGTTTTGAGGCATCAAATGAGAGCAGGGTCTGGTTGGATTTGGACATTCCAGGTGTGTACAGGCTGGGAGGCAGACAGAAGGGATGGCTCACAATGAACCTCTTGCCATCAAACCTGCTTCCCCGAGGCCCAGCATAGCAGCTCAAGGCAGCAGAGAGCATCTAACAAGGGGGTTCTCTCTGATGTATCCTTCTAAGGCGGCCTGGCCCTGCTTTTGGGCATCCTCAGCCTGAAGAACTTCTCCCTGTTGCCTAATTGCAGTTGCCCTTGCTGAAACTTGTGTCTTTTATCTCCTGCCCTTTTACTGCACCTCTGAGAGGAGCAGCTCCACCTTCTCTCCAGCCCCTCACCCCCGGGACAGATTGGAACAGTTACCTGGGGCAACGACACCAACACACCACACCCATCAAAAAAAAAGGAAAACATTCCCAGAGCAAGGCAAGAGATGCAAACACACTGGGACATGGCTGCCCAGACAGCAATCTGGGCAATCAGTCTATCCTTGGACACTCCTAAAAAACAAGCCACAGAGCAGCACAGAGGCCTAAAGGCTATTACAGTTATTTAGTGCACTAGGCTGCCCACTAAACAGTGACATCATTAAATGGGAAACATCAATAGAGCAAAAAGAGAGAACTCTTTGTGAGACACCCTGTCTCACTGTTGCCTTACAATCAGTAATAATACTAGTGCTCTCTGGAAAAACCATTAGCACTCCAGAAATACTCACAGTGCAAACACATACACCAGCAGTTATAGCTTCACTACTATTTAAGTTATTGTAAAGCAAAACATTTTAAGACTAAAATGGAGACAAAAAAGAAAAACAAGGTAAAAGCAGTGTAGAATTTCCTTATGATGATTTTTCATAGCATTAATTTATCTGTAATTCAAATTGCTCCCAGGAAGAAACTCCTCTTTCACCCCTCTCTTTCCCATGTCAGAATTGTCAGCCACCAAACTCACAGCTGAAGATCTTTATCTCCAAGAGGCTAAAAGACTAAATTATTTGCAATTTAACTGTAAGCTATTTCCAAAGGAACTGTGCTTACTTGGCATTTTCTAACAGTTGATGCAAGCACAGGCCAGCTGAGAACAAACAAGGCAGAGCTGCCTACAATTCCTGATGCACCCTAAGCAGCATCACGGCACTAACCAAGTTAACATGCAAACGATGCTTCTGCCAAGCCCAGTGCTAGAGACAACTGGATTTGGAGACAGCAGAACCACCAACACTCTGGTTTTAAACTCCATCATCAACTTGTTTTCTTAAAGCATTTGCACAGTAACTGCACATAAATGCTAGAACCAGTCTACTCTCTTGCTTTTGCCACTGTACAAGTAGAGGCAAAAGTTTTTGCTTAAGGAAGAAGTGAGCATCTATTTCCACAATCTTCCATATGCTTTATGGACATATTCAGAGATCAGGTGTACTTTTCATACAAATTCCTTCCCATGCTCATATACAAGACCTGCCTCTGATCTGGACATGAAAGATATTTTAAAAATACAAGTTAATGCTTTATAGTTCAATACAAGCTATTTTTGAAGTCACCAACAGCAGTCCTTCTAAAAGAAACAAATAGGAATTGCTACAGTTAGTGGAAGTTGGTAATAATTCAGAACAGCACATGAAAAGCATTGTGTCTTCCTGAAATCAGATCTGGACATACAGCTCTGCATCCAGAAAGACACAATACCACAGCATATACCGACATGGGATCCTAAACCACTCTATCACAAAGTCAGAGCTGCAGGCTGTATCTGGATTAAGAGGAAAAACTGAGCAGGATTTAACTATTACTTTTGCTGGGATGGGGGCAGGGAAGCAGGCAGAAGTACTTAGCAATCACTGGCTCTTCTGCATCCAACACTGGTATGCAGACCTTAGAACCTCCAGCCTCAACATATCCCCTCATGCTGGGATCAACAACATAAACTAACTCAACACCAGGAACTAAGTGGGGATGCTACACAAGGGGTCATATCCATCAGGGAAAAATGGATAGGGGGTTTTGCAACACAACAGCTCACAACAGGTGAGCCAAGATCTGACACCCTAGATGCCAGTACTGAGCAGAAACAAGAGGGCAATCAGAAATCTTGCTTAACTGTTTGAGTTATTCTTCCTTCATAGAGAAAAAAAAAAAAAAATCACTAAAAAAAAAAAAAGCACATGCAACTATGCTGCAATGTTAAGTGTTCTGCTGGCAAAACAAAGCAATCTAGATGGCATGGTTAGCAGCACAACACAATTATTCCAAGGAAGCCCAAACTTAATGTTTGTTATCAACAAGACTTAACTGCAACCCAAGACAGAATTCTACTGGGGCCATAAATCAGTTTTTGGAGTCTCGTTTATCAGCCTAAGCCTCTAAACCCTTAAGCCTGGTGCAGTCCCCTGCCTGGAAGTGCATCCTTTAGGCCATCAGGGGAGCTGGGGGTTGTGTCTGCACTTGCTTCTGCTTGTCTCCTCCTGCACTGCAGGGACCCCTTACAAGGTGGCAACAGCACTGAGCAGCTTTTGCTGGGTACAGAAGGCCCATGGGCCACATTCCATGTCTTAGAATCATAGAATGCTTAGGGCTGGAATGGGCCTCCAAAGGCCATCTAGTCCAGCCCTCCTGCAGTGAGGAGGGACACCCTCAGCTAGACAATTTCACCACAGTTCATCACAGAAGAATGACATCAGAGGATGGCACTGCAGCCAGCTCTGCCCCTTTGGAAGTTTCCAGTGGGGGGAAGCAGCCAGATAGCTGGGTAAAGCACCATAGGTCTCCTCATATAGATGTCACAGATACTTGGGACATAGGTCTGTCATGCAATACTAACCTGGTCTGAAATGCTGCAGTGTTAAAAGTTTTATCAGCCCTTTACAAGGTTACAAAGCCAGAAGATGTGCAAGTTATGGACAGGAAAAGCAACAATAAAAAAAGTCAGCAACTACTTATTACTTACCATAATTATCTCTGATTCCAGGCATTTTGGAGCCAGGGAGGTATTCCCTCCACTCAAGGATATAGTATGTAAAAAAACCCACAAACTATTAGCAATCTAGAAGCTGTGGGAAGGATAAGCAAGATGATCAATCATGGGTGCCCTTCCAGCAGTTAGACAGTGCAGATCACTTCCCAAGGCAGACCTGGTTCCACACTGAGGAGTTAGAGTGGGGAATATGGTTATATATTGGTACTGATACCCCAGCACTTCAATCCTCACATGATGGGCATGTAGCCATGGCCAACAAAAGCCCAGGGAGACAACTGCTAACTTCTACCAGCTGGCAGCAACTCAAGACATCATGACCCGTACTTTACAAGTTATCCCTGAAGAGCTCCCAGATGAGCTAGATTAATAAAGCTGTAGCCTAATTAAACCACATCCTTCACATCTCATACTCCCGTGTGCCTGGGAAGATCAATGCAAACCAGGGCAGCCCAAGTGGGAATCATTAAATGCATCTGTGAGCCATGCGAGATCAACAACCAATTAGACACACGATGTGCCAATCAGTACAACAAACCAGCCTTATGGTTACCATCATAACAGCTCTGCTTTCCTCAGGTGTACTTCCAATTAATTATAAAATATTTGGGCATCAACAGTGGCATCTCTATATATGTTCAACACTATTAACAGTGTCAATAGTCTCATTTCTTTAAGTAAACAACATAGCCTTGCTCTTGTCAGGAAAGTCTTGCCCAGGTGAAACTTCCCATGGCATTCAGCAAGTACTTAATTATATTGATTTAACTGTTAACCTCTGAAGTGAATGAGAAATGTGTGTAAACACTAGCCAGGATAATCAGGTTCCCCAAAAAACCTCTCAACTGAACTAGATAGTCTAGAATATTACCAGATACAGACCAAGGGGACTTCTAGCCTGTAATACCAAAAGGCAAAACAATTATTTTTACTTGCATACTTTCCACTTTATTTACTTTGTTTTCCACAGTACCTCCAAGAGTGTCTCTTGGTGGCATAGATCATTTATCAAAATATATTTGAAGATAAGAAGAGTAATATTGAATTATGATTCAATCCAAGCAGTTCCAGTGACTGGATGTGGTTATTTGGTTTGCAACATTAAAAAAAAAAAATTAAAAAATAAAATCAAAATCCACAGCTTCATACTTTAGGACTGTAAAAAAAGAAAATTCATATCAACTTGGGACTTTGGATCATATGCAAGTTCACCGGGTCTCAACTGAAAATCAACTCCATTTTCTGCTGAATCAGAGAACAGTCAATTCAGTACAGGAAGATACACTAGAATAATAGAACATTAATATTCCAGTATCACAGATTTTATTATGAACTATGGAGATATCAATCTGGAGTCACTATGTTGTGTAAAAGGATGCACCGACCATGAAACTGATGGAAGTGGGAAGCCAGAGATGTTTTCTGGTGATTTACCTGCTGTCCTTAATGAAGTTCTCTTGAGTGTTCCTATGACATGTGTGTGTCAGAAATGAATTCTGGGGTCCATGGGAATGAGGTGTTTGTCCATCTCTCTCCCATGTGCATTCAATGATTTCACATCAGAAAATAAAAGTCAGGGGTAAAACTTTTGGACTGTACAAGAGAAAACTACCCTGAATGTAGATGGAGGCTTGAATATTGATCACTAACACACAAAAAAATACCCCAAAATAATACAGGTTCAACACCTGTATGACCCTTTGTTTTCTAAAATAACTAATAGAGGGTGTGTGAAAGAACAGGAAGGAATGAGGTGCAGTCTGTCCAGGCCAGCCAACAGTGTAGTCTCTAGTTATCACAGATCCCTGATAGAATACAGGGATTTTAAATTGTATTTTTCACTTCCCTCTAACCTCCCTCAACCACCAGTCCACACTTGGTCTGTCTGGACAGGTTTTCCCTTCACCATGAAGCCTCTAAAGACCCAGCATTAGTGCTATTCATATCCTTCTGTTACCACAGGATGGGGAACTCTGTCCAGGCAGGTATTTCAATTAAGAAGCATCCAATTATTTTCTCTCTTAGTGAATCTTTCTTTCCACAGAAGCTACAAGGAATTTTAAACCCACCAGTTTTAAAAATATGGCAGGTTTAGAACCTGGCATCTAACTTGTTTTCGGTTCCTCTTTGGAGGCTTGACACATTTCTGTTTGATAATAGATGCTCTCCCATCCTGACACTTCAGAAAGCTCACACACATTAGAATGTGCAAATGGAGCTCTTGTCCATGATAGAAAGTGGAACAATTGGCGTATCTTCCTGTAAACAAAAAAGTTTTAGAAGATACTGTATCAACACAACAATAAACATGCTGACAGAAGACACACACAGACATCATTACAGTATTTTCTTAAAGCTGTAACTATATATGTCAGGCAAACCAAATGCAAGTGAAACCAGGTAAACCAGCTGAGTGGATGCACAGCATTGTTAGTGCTGCTGTTTACCTTGGCACACAGGAGATGCAAAGATAAAAATGAAGACTCAATTCCATCAGTGTTCAGAGTGATTGTAAAACACATATAGGGAAGCCAAGACATAAACAAGTGACATTTAAATAGATGTGCTCTGAAGGAAAAGAAATCACAGGCTGGAAATGAAGACTGCCTGAAATTAACACATGACTTGCTCAGGCCTGACAGATCAGAATTATTCAAGAGCACTTCAGGCACATAGAAACACAAGCTCAAAGCTCCCCCAAGGTCAGCAAAATTTGGGGTGAATAGTTCAGGAAAGGTAGCCTCTGAAGCTTGCTGTAATTACATGTTCTCACATTTCCTAATCAACAAGGAGACTCATTTTAAACTGGATTATTTCAGATGACAGGAATCTGCTTTTTGGGTTTTTCTTCCTACAGCAGCTGAGGAGCTGCTATTCACTGGTGTCAGGCAAAAAGTAATTTTGAAGTGTGTAGGATGTTTTAATTGGGCCAACAGTTCTATCCTTGTACTGACTTTGCCCTTTCTTGGCTATTAATCGATTTATTTGTTCTTGTTGAGGATATGAACTTACCATGGATTTTTACTAAGCCAAATAGTTGAAGGATGATACATACCCTGCAGCTCCGTGTTTCTCCAGAAAACACCACTAGGGAGGGAAGTTCCTCTTTTACCTGTTTCTCAAGTGAAATGGCCAAACAGCTGCAGCCTCAATTCTACAAGAAGCCAGCACTGGATTAGCTCCCCTGAGGAACATGATGGAAGGTTCTTCTGCACTCCATGTGTAGCTTGTGAATACAATTCATCACCAGGGGCACCTAGTCACTATGTTAAAACACATTTATTTACTCCTAGTCATTATGCATAAGATAGTGTGAATAAAGATATTCCAATCAGATGCTCTTCCCTGGCATTCAGTAGATTCAGCAGAGATGCCAGACATCCTTCCTGGTAATCCCTTTGGAACACTGTGATAGGAGAGCCCTCCAGCAGAGGTGCAAGGCTGTTCTTCAGCATTTCTTGTCCAAAGGACAGTATTACACAAGGGTTCACATGCTGTGACCAAGACACTCCATGTTCAGGCTATCACACTAACAGGGGGAAGGGTGCCTGATTTTTTTCCTCACTTTATCTCACCATTTGTTTTCTTCTGCAAATAGGCTATATTTTTAAGAAAAAAAACCAACTACTATGCCCAAGTTTTGGTTTTATACCACTGTCCCATCCTGAGTGCTGGTGTATTTGCCATGCTTGGTCCACCAGTCCTCCTCAGAAACTATCAACTTGTTTCTAGCTACTGGGTAAGATCTCAGCAATAGCTTTTCACTAACAGAACTAGAGGTTAACTAACCATTTTAGCTACTGGCTCCCAAACATTTGGGAATGTCAGTTCTAAACGGAAGACATTAATCTGCTCAGATGATCACTGTAAAAGATAACTTGTAGCTCAAACCCAAGGCAACTAGAGGTTTCCATCATAACACTTACAAGAGTTTGATCCAAAGCCAGAGCTGTGGCTGAAATCCACTGCAGACCTGCATCTGGAGCACTGAGCAGCAGAGATCCCCATTTCATTCAGCTGCTGCACTGGACCAAAAGAGGACCTGCAACTCCATTTTCACCTGACAAAATTAAAACTCCAGTTTCCAAGTGAGCCTGACAGAGACTAAACTTTTGGGGTCATCTGTCTTGGAGAAGAGGCGCCCAACTCTGAGCAGTTCTGAGCAGCAATCTTGCCAATTGCTTTTATGAACACAGAAGACAGTGAAAGGTAGCAAGTCCCCAGCTCTCATATAAAGAATGGTTAAGAGGAGGAATCTCCAGCTAGCAATGACAGCTCTTCCAATATTTTCTTTTCATCACTGCACTGGGCAGAGCTATTATTGAGCAGAGTACCACAGAACTACTAATGTGCTGCTAAAGGCAGCAGCTGCTGCTCACCTTTATGAGCTATGAAAATAGCAACACTGAGTGGAACTCAGTAACTTAGAAGGAAGATGGAAATCAAAGCTCTTTCAAAGAGCAGCCTCCAGACATTTACATCAGAAATTCAATGTGCTCTGGATCTGAAGCTTTCATAATACTGCTGAGTTATCTGTTTTGCAAGAATATCAGGTTTTGAGATGGAATTTCATTCTTGGTGTAATGAAAGCAGCAAGATCTGCACAATCCTTAGTTCTGCCAGATCTGCAGCAGCATCACAGCCTGGTACAGCACAGGCTGGGTGAAGGTGAATATTGACTTGTTACAAACAGCCACTGGGCTAATTTCAAGGAGCATTTCATGAGGCCTCTGCACTGACAGACAATGGATTATGCCATGGTCAGCCATATATAGCTACAGAACAGGGAATGGTTTTTATTTCTTCATCAATATGAACTGCAAAGTAACTGCTGCCTTAACACAGGCCATCAGAGAAATACCACATTGACACTTCACTACTGCATTTTTCAGTCCACACAACCCCAGACTTCTCTTGTAAGGAGTAAAGATTATCTTTTTATATGCCAGAGACTCAGAGGCAAAACTGATCTAACAGGAATTTCACCTGCTAATGGGTCCCCACTGCATTCCTAAAACCCTGCTTTCTCAAATACATTTGTTTCTTTGGCAGCATGTTTCCAGTTCCTCTCAACACCTCTGTCTACAGCTCCACTGCATAATACTGTCAACCCACGAGTCTGATTGTTCTGACCTCCAGCAGCCTGGGGAAGGAACACAAAAGGCAGCACAAATACAGCTTCCCCCTATCATCAGTCTTAACACGAGATCCCATTTTTAAAAGTTTCCATTCCTTGATCCAGTTAAATGTACTAGGAGAGAGAGAGTAGGAAGAGAGGATGGAAAAAACCAAAACATATAAAACCCTAAACCTATTCCTCTACTCAGAGAGGCATAAGAAAATAAAGAGCCAAACTACTTGCAGTGGCAACAGTTGACCCAGGCAGAGAGTACACCACCACAATTTCCTGGACCTATACTAAGGAAAGTGACCATTTTGTATATTGATATAAAATGAGAATGGAAACAATGCTTAGAATTGCAGTAAGCTTTTTAATGTATTGCTTTGATCCTTAGCATTTAATAAAAAGTTCTTCAAGGCCTGTGGCTATTTGCATTTAGGACTCCTTCCCCTCCCCTTTTCATACACAAATAAGACTAAATAGTAAGACTACAGTGTAATTTTCAATTATCATCTTTTTCCACTAGGAAGAATTCAGCTAAATGAAGCAGCAGTGACAAAGTAACCAAGCTGAATAAATGAAAGCTATCCCACATCACTGTGTCTGAGGCTAACTGCTAAACGAACGCATTTTAACCAGACATTTTGCTTGCTTACTGCATACAGCTGTGAGAAATTTCATTTCCATTGCATTTTTTGTTGACTATGGATCAGGTTTGGATGATGTGAATCATTCTTGGGGAAGTGTAGATAATGAGGAGACAAGGCAGAGGAAGAAAGTTTGTCTCCATAAGCCATCCTCTATACTCTATCTTCTTCTAGTAATTAGGTATGAAAATCACAAGCCTACAGCAAACACCAGAATTACCAACACACAGAATACTCAGGACACTGCCCAGTAGGGGCAAATACTGCAATTCAAGCTGGACAGCTGACTGACTGTCCTAAAGACTGCTCTCTTGAAGCAGACTGACAAAGCACAGCTCCACCGACATACATTACATCTCTGCATCACACTGATGAGTACTCAGTTGTGCACTTCAATTGCTCACATGCTTCCAAGTCACTCTTATACATTTAACCCACGTCTGGTTAATAATTTAGAAAGCAAAAGTATTATGCAAAATTTTAGAGGCTTATTATTTCATTATCATTTCTTCCAATACACAGACCCTCAGATTGCATGAAAACTCTTGATAACCTGTTGCAGTATTTTTTCTGCTTTAATTCTCTATTGATTAAAGATAAGGAAAAAAAAACTATAGAAATGATAGCTGGTATTGGGAAGAAAAAGGGAAAAAAACCCCAAAACACACCAAAGTGTCCTGTAGCTAATCAGGAACATTAAATACCATAGGTAACTGTAAATGCTTTTAGCCTTATATGTAAATAATTCCACTCTTCACAAGGTATTTAAACAGTGCCATAATGCTTCCAAACCACTTTGTACAGCTTCCCCAGGCATGTCACACGCATGAGTGAGATGAGCAGTCAAACAGAACAGTAGCCAAACACCCTGGAGGTACTTAAAAGACTTGTAGATGTGGTGCTTTGGGACGAGGTTTAGTGGTGACCTGGCAGTGCCAGGGTAAGAGCTGGACTGGGTGATTTCAAGAGGTCTCTTCCAACCAGAACAATTCTATGCTTCTTAATGTGAAGCTTTCCTCTCATCATGCCTTCCAGATGAAGCATTAGAAAGCAGCAGAGGGGGAAAGGAGCCATCCTTCCCAGATGCAGGTCCTATCAATATTGCTTCAATACGCCACCTATGCCGTTCACTCCCAGAGCCGAAGCATTCCCTAGGCTCCCGACGGAGGTGTTGCCAACAGGCGAGCCGCTGGCTGCTGAGGAAGGATTAATCGGCATGCTCAGCCCAATGAGCTGTCTCGCTAACACAAGTGTGGGCATCGATTTCCGATCCGGCTGCGTGCCCGGCGCAGGGAAGGGAGGAGGGAGGATCCCCGGGAGATGGAGCATGCAGCACGCAGGAACGGAGAGCTTTGGGTGGGTTTTTCTAAGCAGAACTTGTCTGCACTCCGTTGCTGCAGGGGAAAGATCAGATCCAAAGAGGTGTAACCAGCACCCAGATCTGGACACAGCAGTGGAGCCTCCTTGTGAGAGGAGGTTTGCAGCAGGGGAAGATTTACCTCTTTCTGCCATATTTTTTCTCATCTCCTTTCAGTAATCCTTTCTCTGGTTTCCTTTTTAGCAGCTTGAATTAAAATAGAAACATGTAGAAATCTTCCAAATAAAATAAATATGTATATGTAAAAACCCCCAACCTTCTATGAAAGTGAAGTATGCAGCATCAATATATCTCAATGAGTGATATTTTAGTGTCAGTGGATGAAATCCATGAAACTGCATCAGATGAGAGAAGAGATCAAGAAACAATGCTATTACACTCAAAACATACAAAACTCAATTCGGAAAAACATAATGCTGGCAGCCTCAAAGGGATGAGAGAATCCAGCTGTGAACGTCTAAAATTCAGCATATTAACTACGAGGCTGAGGTTTAATCTGGATGTTCAGCAAACAGGGAGTACACAAATTAGCATTGCTGTTTCAAACACTAATGTCATCCATCTATAACGTTTCATTACAACATATTATTACTTTTAAGCAGTGAAAACAAGGAAAATAGCACAAGAACTCCTGAACCTATAAAAACCCTAGCTAATTAACTGAAGAACTCTAAGTAGAGAGCTACCCATCGTCTATTGATAGACAAGCATAGCTTTAGGCATGAATAGTAACTCACAAATCCTCTTAAATTCTTCTCCAAGCTAGGGAGCAACATGGCATAATGTGAACACCAAATCCAGAGTAGAGAGAACGCCACAGAACAGTTAAGACTCGTTTCTGACATGGCTCAAGATCTGTATGTCAGCTTTAAAACACAGCTTATCCTAATTTTTCTCCCATCGTCTTGATTTTTTTGCCCTGGTTTCAAAAGAGTTTCTTCATTAACATGAGCACATCCACAGAACATCTCGAGTATATTTTCTTCTGTGTGTTCCCTGGGAATTCATGTCAAACTGTGAGATTCTGAGACATGCCTGCAGGGCATTGCTCTGACTGACCTGCAATGCAGACTGGCAGAATTCTGAAAGGGGACTCTTAGTCCCCTTAAGGGTTTGTAAACATTATTCAGTGTCAAAGGGGCACTAAAGGAGGGGGAACGAGGGTCTAGATTCCTGAAAACAAAGAAATGAGACCTTGCTTAAGGGAGGAAGCATTTTGTTAAGTTAGTATGGTGGGTTCCTAAAGAACAATGAGGATTCTAGGGAATTACTTGGCTTTTCTGAGAAATTACTGGTCAAATTTTCTGTTGCTTGTCATATGCTTGAGGGACTATTTTTGCTTGAAACGTCCCCTTACCTACTAGCAGCAATGCTTTTCTATTTCTAATAGAAGTGTGACAAAATGTTCAAATTAAAACCTGAAAGTCCATATAAACATGGCAAACACACACCATTTCCCTTCACAGGGAAAGGAGATGAAGACAAAGGATCTCAGAGCAGTGGCAGGAGGTACTCAGGAACCCATTGGGAACTCCACATGCTTTGTTACTGCAGGAAAAACAGGCAGAAGAGAGACAGGCAGGGCTCCACTTCTTGGTTCTGACCAAACCTGCTGTCTATAGAACTCCTCTAATAAACTATAAAATTCTCCTCCAACAGGCCACACCTCTAGGATGTATTTGGTAGCATTTTCCCATAGTCGTTCAGAGAACACATGCTGTCTGAAAAGAAGCAGCCACATAGCTCTCTGACACAAAGCCAAGAAAACATGTGAGAAGGTCAGGCAGATGTCAACACTGAGAAAAGTGGTCCAGTCCTGTTCTGGATGTTTAGTTACACATTAGAACACTATGAATGCCAAACGACCCTAGTTTTAGACAGTTTAACAGCATTTACAATTTCCAATTGATGCTGGAAAATAGCTAGAACTGACTGAAGGCTGGAAATGCAGCAGGTGCTGAGCACTGCCCCAAATGCACTTGTGTACAGCTGTGTAAATCTTGTGGACATGAACAAAACTACCTTCAACTGAGAAGGAAACCCCACCTTCACTAATAAAAACCACAGACCTGCACTGCCATGTACATTCATGACAAAGAACCACTACAGACAACTTCTGTATGTGATAACAGGAGCACCCTTGGAGAGGAAGATGAAAAGCAAAATGAATCCTTCATCCACTCAGACAAGGGCAGAAAAAGGAAAATCTAAGTATGCACACTTGATTGTTCCCATAGAGATTGCATAGAGGATTTCCAATCTCCTCTAGTACCATGTGTGCTCAGTGATCTGTCCCAAGGTATAGATTCTTCCTTTATTAAGACTGTGCCTGTAAATTCAGTAAGATGTCATTGTAAAAATCACTGCTGAGGGCAACAAGGTATTTCTTGAGTACTGTTCCATGAGAGAATAAACATTAACAACAATGAAACAGATTCTTTTGTTTTAAACCTGGAAGGCTGTTTCTTTAAAATAGCTTTAAACTACAATAGCTCACCCTAGAACACAGTAATCCTGCTGTCAGTGGTAGGCAATATTACTAGACAGTCACACCACACTGTCCAGAGGTACTGAAAAACAATAGAAATACCAGTCACATGGAATTTTGTACCACACTATTTGCAAAGTTGGGACCCAACATCCTCCTGCACTTCATGCACCTAAATATTAATCTACTGAGTGCAGCAAGCCTCCCCAACTACTCATTAACTTTGCCACTTAAACTTTTAATGATCTTTTGATCTCTGCATGATTCTACCTTCCTGAAAAGCCTATAAAGTCTCAAAAGATGGAGCTCTGCCTGGTATAGAATAGGAAGGTTCAGCGGAGGAAACAATTCCCACTGCAACATACACAACATCATACCAAGGGGGAAGGATCAGAGAAGTTTTTTTCCCTGCTACAGCACAGACTCTTTGTAAGTAGGTCGATACAGATGGCAACACCTGGTCTAACAAAAACATTTTTATCTCCAGAGAAGTGAAATGACACCTAAGATGAAACACTAGATTACATCCTGGAGAGAATACAAAATTAAATAGATAAATTAAGCTTTGTGAAGAACTAATTCTGTTCCAAATCATTTGTTTTACAAATGCTACAAGTAGTTGAGAGAGACTGGCCCTAGAGGCAGTGTGTGCCCCCAGGAAGAGATCCCTCTCCAACAGATGCAACTGGTTCACTGGCAAAAGGTAAAATCAGGCTGATGTGCAAACTGTGAGGGATTCTGTAACAAATATTTGTTAGTAGCTAACATTTTACCTTTCCTTGAACATAAAGGATTGCTTTCAGTAATTTATCCTGGGATGTTTTTGCCAAACCAACTCCAAGGCAGCTAATTATTTCACCTACTTTTAATCTCTCTAGCCTCTCATTTGAGCTGCTGTTTTGTTATCAAGCTTTATTATGCACCTTAGAATAATTGTGACTTTCAGCCATGCACTACAACTAAGTAGTGGTGTAAGATTCCCAGCTTTCATTTAAACTTGCTGACTGCAAAGACCAAAATGCATTAACCAAATGAATCCAATAGCTTCAAAGAACATAAAATTCCAGTTCTAGCTCTTTTCTTTTTCTGATGCCTAAAAGAACCTAGAAGTAGATTAAAAAATATGCTACTACAGAATTGTTAGAATAATACAGCAGCCAGATTTCCATAGAAATTTGTGGAAGAATTTGCATCATCTTTTGGCTACTAGACTATTAGAGTCAGAGCATTTGAGGATGGATTCTCCTTTATGAAACCCAGAGAGCTTCTGTTATGGCAAAGGGATGCCATCAAGACCCCAAGCTGGCAGCTGACTGCACAGCAAGATGACTCAGGAGGATCTCTGCAAAGAGCTGCCTGGCACCAAATTAGTAGAAGTAATACTAAAATAGCTCTTCTTAGAAAAAAAAAATAAATAGTAAAAAAAGTGTTAAATAGTATTAAAAAAATATATTATAGATGTCAGAGTGCACGCCTTGCAAATATTCATTCCACTGCACTCCAATTACAAAACGTACATACCAGGTAGAGTTAACAGATAAACTCACTCCAGAACTTTTCAGGTGGGATGTACTACTTACAGATCCACTAACTAAAAAATGGAACATATAAATAAGGGCCATGCAAGCTACCAGCATAAAAAAAGTGACATGCTTTTACTTTTCTCCCTGTGTTGTAAGTTCACCTTGTTAACATTTATGCTACTTCTATATGTACATGCAATGAATAGAAGAAGACTATAATTATTAATCATGGTGTGTCCTTTTCAGATCTGTGAGATGGGATTTACAAGCATGAAGGAAAATGCAGACTGCAAACAGATTAGGTTACATTAAAATATTTACATAATTTTACAAACAGGGGACTATATGATATTACAACATTATTCTTTAAATTTATAGATGCAGCCAGAGCTCTGGCAATTACTGAAACAAGATTTCTGTATTCCATGAATTGTTGTGAAATGTTCTACATGAAAGAAGAACAGGTCTAATTTTACCCTGAAGATGAATGATTTGTCATGCAGAAGTGTCCATTAGATTTAACCATTACTAAAAACAGGGTAATAAATCATCATTTTGCATCAAATGAAGAAGCAGCACCTTTCTTACTTGGGTTGTTCAGTCATAATCATGATAAAGACATTCCAGGACACGAGAACTTCGACAAGCATTCCATATGCTTAGATTAATTTGATTTTGGTTTCTAGTTTTTGTTCTCTTATTCTAGGAATGAGACTAGAGTTCAAATTAAAACTGAAAACACAAGTACTCATTGTTGCATTAAAAAGCTGTTTGTTCTCACAAGTCCTACTGAAGTTACCAGAACTTTGCAAAAGTGGCAGCAGGAAAACATGACTGTGCAGTTCAACTTTGTCACTGCACCTTCCTTTTAGTTTGTACATCTCTGCCAGTGACTCTCCAGGCAAGGCAATATGGACACACAAGACACAAAGAACACAAATGCCTCTCTCTGAGCAGTCTAATATGTACATGAGGATTAGTGTTTGGTGTAAGCCTTCCAAGTATCAAACATTCTGTTCAGTTTCTGAGCATTCCAATTTTCTTCACAGAAAGAGGACATGCTGAGAGAAGTCTGTGTGCAAAATCAGAAGGAAACCACAAAAAAATACCCAGCTACATTGCAGATTGCCATAAATACTTTCAAAATACAGGTGCCTAACCTTCCAACAAGAGATTTCTCTGACATGGACATGAAATGCTGCTAACTGGTAGCAGATAGAATACACGGGCTCAAAGCTGATTTGCAGTTCAAAGGACACAGTTCTTATTTTTTTAAGCCTAATTCTGTTTTCTTGGGGGGAAATTGACTGGGCTTCTTCTATTCTCCAGCCAGGGCATTTGCACCCTGAACATGCCTAGAAAATTTTGGAATCTAGAGTAGTTTGCATTCCAAAGCCACCTCCCTATGGGCAGACTCCACAGATAAACATTGTTTTGCCCCTTCAATATTGTAGAGTAGAACCAGTACTTATTGCATCACTTATTGCTACTGCTGGGGAATTGTATTTAAAATGTGACAATAAGTAACCACTGAGACCTCTCAAATGAGATGTTCAAAAAGGAGTTCATTGGTTTTGCCTTTTTTTCCTTTCCAAACCAAACACATCCCAGAGCTGGAGCCCAGCATGGATATGGGAATGGAATTTTGTTTGAGCTTTACTGAAGGAAATGGAATCTAACACTTTCTATCCACCAGGCAAACTGTCAGCACAAGAAGAGCAGAGTCAAACTACTGCCTTTGCTCACATAATGTTCAGTGTGTTAGTGGTAAGAAGAAAAAACAAATATCATGCCAACAAATGTTCTGCCTTGAAGTCACCAGGCACACAGAACACTATGCTGGAATACTAATTATCCAGCAGAAGAACAGAGATTGTCAGTGCTACAGACTGAACAAACGTAGCTAATTTAGGACTATGCCAAAGGAGCAGACAGGCAAAACCCCTCAGGCACTATTGGAGATTAACGTGGTCAGCAGTCAGAAAATGTCCTGAGCAACACAAAATGGAAGATAGAGAGATTAAAGAACACCAAGGAGGAATGTGCTGTCCTGGACAGTAAGGAGAAGCCCTGTTGAGCTCCACCTGTAACTAGAATGAGTTTAACACTTGTATAGATACATAATCTACCTGGTTCAGAGCACTGGCTAGAAGAAGATATAGAAAGCAGACCAGATGCTGAAGCTCCTGGAAAGAGCTACATGGCTTTTATGGCACACACAATATAAATATTTAATGATGAAAGAAGAGAGCAGGACAGACACCATTTGCAGAATTCCTGTTCAAAATTCATTCCATACATGAATTTCAAGGGTTTCAGAAAAAGTGTTTCATTTAGATGTTAATTGAAAAAAAACCCAAAAACTATACACAGTGTACATACAAGAAGACCAATGGCTGTAGGAACTTCACCAGTCCAGAGTACTCCCCATTCTACAGCCACACTGCTGTAGCACCCCTTATGCTCCCTTTTTCACATATGCTACATGTTCCACACTGGATGCTTAAAATTTAAGAATAACAAACTTGAAAAAGGAGAATTTTAACTCCTTAGGTGAGGGATCTCAAACCCCTTTCTAATAAGAATAAGTCAAGGAAATAAAGAATTTCAAGGATACATTTCTAGTGAAACTGCCTTCCTCTCAAACACTGCTTTCAATTATATTAATTCTATTATTTTCTATGATCTATCATGTAACTATTCTCCACAATAAATTAGCCAGAAGCAACACTGAATTAAAGTCTCTCTTCTCCATGTTCAGATTTATTTAAAAGATTCTAACAAGGAGTTAATATTGAAAACCTCACCTCAAGAAAGCTTCTTGTAAAAGGCTTAAAGGCCATGAGCTTCAGCAGTCAAGCTTATCAGAAACTTGACTGGCAGGACCCTAATGGCATCTGATGACCTGATGAAACAGGCTTTCATTTTACAGAATGCTTTAAGGGGGACTGCCCATTCTGACACCACATACTATGGTGTCACTTATTTAAGACTACAGACCTGAAATACAGAAACTCCCCAGTTCATACCTTTTATACAGAAGAGATGTGAAGAAAAGTTAAAAAAATACACAATAACAGCAGCAAGGGCCCCCAACAACCAGACTGTGCAATCAGCTTCCATCAGCTCTTTAGGCATCAAGTGATGACAGCGAGAGGAGCAAGAACACTGAGGAAATCCCTGCTGTGTGATAAGCTTGTTCAGACACCTGCTCAGCCCCTGGCCTGCAGCTGAGGGTACCAGCACCCTTCACACTACCCCTGTGCTGCTACCCATCTCCTGCTGATGAAGAATTAATGAGGGCTAGCTTGGCTGGGTAATGAGTTAACTTACTGGGGATACAAATCTAACAACTTCCTCAATAAAAAGCTCTATTTAGCTAACAAGCAATATTAGCTTTGCTTGAGGATATACAAGAGCCATGTTATTAGGGCATGTAGCATGCAGAAGCACCAGGATCTGTACATAACTACCAACTTCTTTTAGAGAGTAACCAATGTTTTCCTTATCTGATGAAGTTTAACCCCACGGATTTAATCTAACATCATTCTAGTTTAAAATAACTGAAGTAGCATAGTTTTAGATGTAATAGCTTCCTTCTTCAAATTAGCTTTGGATAAAGCAGAAAAAAATGTTTGTAATCCCTTCTCACATACATACATACACACCACCATGCACAATTACAGAGATACACATACATGAAATAGCTATAAAATACCTTTGACCTGAGAGCACAAGCCAATTCCTGAAGGAAATCAAGACCCTTTCATGTTTTTCCCATAAGGATCTGAATGCTAATCTAACAGCAGTGCATCAAAGAAACTCTTCTCATGTAGTTTTATCTCTCAGATAAAATGATCATGGCAGGCTGGTGCCAGGGGAAGAGCTGTCTGGAGTGCTGCACACTCCCATCAAAATAAACATTCCTGCTGCCTCTAGACACTAAACCACCCCAGCTCCAAGCACAAGCATAAGTCTAAAAAGCTACCCTTTATATATCTGTTTTAAAAACAGGGGTTAAAAACATCCCCAACAAGGCTCAGATAGGACATTTTCAGGATTTCCTACATTTACCCACTTTTAGCATCTGTGTAACACACTGATTTTCACTTCTTGGAATCCCAGAGCCATTTGAATGAAGCAATACTTTTGTCTCTAACATCCATAACTAACACCTGAAACCTCAGAGGAATATATTCCTTGTCAGTCAGGAAAAAAATAATCAAAAATCCACCAGATACGCCATTCCTGATGCTAACATTCAACCAAAGTGCTTTAACTTGAGAAAGCCAAGTGAAAGCCAAAGCACACCCCCCTCCAGCACAGCTAACTAAAAGGAAAAGTCCTCTGCAATTGACCTGAACAGAGCTGATGGATTAAAAATAAATTTATGGGAATGAAGTTGCATGGTTGGGAGTTCCATGTGTAAAAGTGATGAAATAAGAGCTCTCCCACCACTGTTAACCTAGCTCAGTGACTGCCTCCTTACACATCTTTCTGCTGGTGCAGTATCAACTGTACACACATGTATGTATGAGCAATTATAGAGACTTTATAGTGCAGACTGTTAAATAAGAATTGTGACTTCTGTACAACAAAGTTATATTGTTTTGCAAATTAACAGTACTAAAGTCTTAGAGATGTCTTTCTGAAGGGAATGCTGAGAAATTAAGCACATGCCGTTGTCACGGTAGTATTTAACACTGCTTAGTCCTAATCAAGGACACCCACCTAACTGGAGCTTCATCATAATTAACAATTAAAAAAAAAATAATCAACCCGAGAGCCTACCCTGTAGAAAGCCTGTAGGACACTTATGCCATCCTAAATATTTTATGGCCCTTTTCTAATCCAAATTACCTATAACAAGTTAGTTTGAGAACATAGGGCATTGAACTGTCCCTTGATGATGAAAAATGTCACCAATTATGAAATTTTAGGGGGTGTATTTACTGCAGAGTCCTCCTGTATAATACAGGCTAGGGCTTTTCTCCTCTAATTCCCTTCCATCTATAAATAAAATCCTTCCACCCAAACTTAAAGATGGTTTAAATCCTAATAGTAGTTTGGGACTTTTGCTGAAATGAAAGGATATCTGCAAGTCAACGAGTGGAAAGAGGACCTCGTACCTCTCAAATGCTGTCCCTTCAGCATCTCAAGCACCAACCTGGCTGACCTTGCCTCTGTGACCTGCACGGTGCACTCAGGTTTGCTCAGAAAAGTTTGCAAAGGTGTTTACCCCAGAGCACAGAGGAGCTCCAGTGCAGGCACAAGGGCTCTCTGAACATCACCCCTGGCCAGCACAGGCAGTGCTCAGCAGCAGCATTCTCCTCAGGTGCATACAGAGCTGTTTTCCTATAAAGCCTTCCCAGCCTCTTCTTTTATGAGGACATGTTCCCAAACAGAGTAAAAAGTCACACACTGAGTACAATATGAAGATCCTATTTCCACAGAAGACATTAATCAGGGCATTTTACCAATAGACAGCCTTATCTAAAAAAAAACAAGGCACTCATCTCACTCCTCCTGCCAAATGACAATACCCTCCTAACATTTCACCCATGAGCTTTACATTCAGACTGACACAGCCTTAAAAGAAACTGTAAGTCACAGAAGCCTACAGCTTCCAATATCCCCATAAAACAACCTTTTGGGATACCTCAGTACACTGAGGCTAAGAAAAGGCAGTAGCAAAACAAAATCTCATGCACTTCCCAGTTAATGTACCATTAAAGTTGTGTATTTATCCACAAACAGGAACTGGAGTGATGGAAAAAGGCTATTTGCTAATCCCAATTAGGCCAGGATGAATCTGACAGCACAGATATTTGTGATTTACACCAATGCAAGTGCTATCAATAAGTGATAAAGTGATTTATTATTGGGATGCTCAGATAATTCCCCAAATATCAACTAATAAAAGTATATGTATTCACAAGGCTTCCATTAGTAATGTTTTACTGTACTTTACACAAATTAGATTAAAAGCCCCTTCAAACCTTTTCTGAGTAAATGCTCTCTTTCCCTCCATCAAGAAGTAATAGAAGGAAAAAAAACCCAAACCCACCATAAAGTTTCCATGGCCCAAGTTTGCAAGTAGAAAAAAACCACCAACAAATCAATTACATGCCCCACAACCCCACTGGAGCATTCCAGCATTTTCTCTTGTAGACTCAATTTAGAGTTATTATGAACTAAATACATCCAAAGGAAAACAAAATGCCAAGCAGCCACCCAAGCCCTCCAGGTTCATTTCAAAGGCCTATGGAGAAGTGCCCTGTCTCCCAGCACTGCTGGAGCTGGCTGCATTAGCAGCACTTGGTACCACTGGTGTTTGCTCTGGTGGGGCATCCCCCAGTCACACCCCCACACTGCCCACCCCTGGGACCAGTACACTCATTCTGGCTAAACACAGCAATACCGGGATACGCTTCTGGAACCCTGAAGCTGCCAACTCCATACTAGAAAAATTGATTACTTTGATCACAATAGGTGCATTTGCATGAATGAATTCTTGATTGTAATGACAACTGTTAAGTCAGGATCCACGAAGCAGAGCAAAGTAATGGATTAGTCACCACTGCTTCAATTAATGGGTTTGGTTCCCAGTGGCAAATCAATGTCCATCAACTCTGACTTTCTTGTCAAAAGCAGGCAGGCAACACCACCATCTATAGCACTTAATTTACAGATCTTGCAAAATCTGGGAAGCAAGAATTGACAGAAACATCTGATTTTACCTCAGGACAACATATAAATTATACTCTGCTATTCTGCTCCACCTAGAAAGGCTTTGGCTAGAAGGCTAGCATAATTCAGTATTGCTGAGTACAGAAATAAGCTCTGAGTAATCATCATCTTAAATCATGTTTACGAGCTCTAAAATACATCAGCTTCCTCTCCGATTTGGACTGATGTCTACTAAACACTTTTAGTCCAGTAAAATTAAGATAAACATTGCCTAAAAAAAATAAAAAATAAACATCTGCATTAAAGAAACTGGGAGCTGCAAAATCATTGCAGTGATGGTCAGTTGTTTTAAAGAGCTTCTGAAGTAAAAAGCTCCAGAGAGCAAGAAGAAATAAAGCACTAGTATTTCCACATTAAGAACAAAAGACCAGAAATATAACAAGGGCTAGAGAAAGCTTTAGGGAAAAAGCATTAAGTGCTAGATATTATGGCATATAACATAATTGAGCAAGTTGTTAATTGGCAATAGTAGTTGGAGTGAGACACCTTACTACAGCACACTTTTGCATAACTCAGTCACGTATTCTAGTTGATGGACCATTCTGTTAGAACATTATGGACTGTTTTCTCTTTGGCAGTGGCTTCAGTTAACTGTAAAAACATCCAAAGGCCTCACGTAAATCTGGTGGAAGGCAGAGGAATGGATCTCAACAGTAAAGAGCAGGCAGTGAATGCACTGAAGGGAATTCTGAAGCTTCCCCACAAGGGAGAGCAAAGCAAACTGCTCTCAGCTTCTAGTGGTGCAGCTCTCTGCCTGAACATGCTTCTAGAGACTTGACACCAATTTATTTCTTAGTACACCAGTGTGACAGAAACCACCCCAGCTTTCTCAAATACATATATTTAACTCAAGCTGCTCCTCTGACTGATGTGTGGCCAGTGAAATCTCCTTAATGCACAGTGGTTTGCTTTTTGGGACTTTTCCTCCTGACTGCAACAGAAACAGGGCATGGAGCTGCTTTACAGTCAGGGTAAGGCAGAAAGAGGAAGAATTATGTGAGCTAGGTCACTTTTTAAATTATTTGTCAACCAAGAAATATACAATTTCTAACAGGTTGTAACAAGCATTAAAAACATTCTTTATCCAAATAAAGCTGAGCAAAGAGAAATAGGGAGTATCGAGCCTCCCTCTGGTTCTAAGTTTGAGACAACAACAAAACTTGATTTGTTTTGAAAAGGACTAACTCAAAACCATTAATTTTTCTTTTAAGGAGTTAGTATCTGTAGTGTCTAAGAATTTCTTGAAATGAATGACTTCACAGGGATATATATATTCTGAACACTAGTTCTGTAACAATGAAAACTGAAGTGCAGTGACTAGGATGTTCTTAGCTCTGCTACAAAACTAGTCCTGACAGTAAAGCCATTTATATCCCATTTTCATAAGTAAAGTGTCAGCAGAATTGTTTTGGTAGAAAAATATACAATTTTGGCCACACCAGTACAGTTCTATGAGAAGAAGCCCCTACTGAACTCAATGGAAAACTTTCTTCTGTTCTAGCCCATTTCTGTTACTGTGTCTGCACCGTGTACTGCAGATCATCTCATTTTACTAATTCTCCTCAGGTATGCCCTGGGCTACTGCCAACCTGAGCACTCCCTGTTCTTTTGGGCTGCACCACTTCTGTTCTCTCCAATAGTTCAGTGTGACTGATAATTCACTGCTCTGCACCTTTTCCATCAAACTCTGTTCTTACAGCACCTCATTTCAAGCCTCCTTAACAGCTCTCTACTCCAAACACTCCAGTCTTCACTCTAAAGGCACAATACATCATTTCACAAAAAAAATCTTACCTAGGCTAGAAAGGCTCAGGGGGTGCAGGCAGAACTCCTGCAGGTCATGGATGAGCTCACTTAGCTTCTCTGGGATAGCAACTACTGTTCAGCTGCTGAAAACAATGAGCTCCTGAGCAGTTGTGAAAGACTGATAACCACAAGCCACTGTGCTACATGACAATGTCAGGATTCAGGTCCTGACTGCAAACTCCACACAAAATCAGGCTCAGGGCTAGAAATTTCATCACAAGTACTTTGAGAGTGAACACAAAATAAATAAGGAACTTAGAGAGGAAATGTCTATCTCTACATATTAAATACACTTTATATAGACTGAAGGACTTGCCTCCCTTCTTTTCTGTTCACTGCTTAAATATGGTCTGTGATGTATTTAATATATGAGCACGTATCTAAACCTAAGCACACACTTAAGTATTCTAAGTCAGAATCATAAGGGACTATTTTTACTTGTATTAGAAATCATCTGTTAGTCTGAATCAGCATACATTGTGCTGATCATACAACAAGAAGGTGTTTCCAGCTCCATTTGCAGTAAGAAATGACATATAAAAGGAAAAAAAAAGACATATGTATGAGAAACTATTCAGAAATTCTATAATTTCTTGTATCATCTTAAATTCTCAACCCCACACCCCCAAAAAATTGTCAATTTGTGGGTTTGTTGTTTGTTTTGGTTTTTTTAATTGCCTTTCTATTACTTGATGAAAAGCAGCAACTGTTCAAATAACTTGTTTCTCAGTCTCTACAGCAAGGATTTTCTAATTAATGAGAAATACATTACCATCAGCACTAAAATTACCCTTTACTCACAGGTGAAGCATGTTAAGTATGAACTGCCCACAGGTTTTCCATATTCATGGAGTTTTAATGGTATGTGGAAGCATATTTTAAGATAAATTTAAACCTAAACTTAAAAAAAAATATTTATTCTATCAAATAAAATGGCAAGACTTAAATTAAAACAATTATTGGGCCATTATACATGCAAACCTGATCATACACTTCTTAACACAACCTGAAATATTTGCCTCTCAGGAACCAGCTCTCCTAGAAATACTGGAAAACGTGCTCAGAAAGCAAGAGAATTCTGCAAATGGAATAAATTTGCTAATGATACAGGAGACCCAATATTACACTGATGCAAACAAATACATCAGTAAGAATGTGTCCAACACATGAGTGCACACACACATATAACAAACAGCCCTGGATAGAACTTGGAACACAATAGTTCTTGAACACAACTGGGTTTCCTTTTCATCCTCAGAAAATGTTTTGCCACTGATATTGTCATTAAAATAAAGCAAGTCAAGGTCAGACTAGGGAATCTAAAAAGTCCCTTTTGACCTTCAGAAAATGAAAGTTCAAAAAAGTGTGAATGTCAGCTTTTTGTATTTAAAATTGAACCTGGGGTTGTTTTGTTGGCTCTGTAGAGGAGGCAGAACAGGCTGAAATGGCACAAGCATGTCTACATTGCTATATAAAGAAAGATATTCCAGACTTTTCTTATGCATACAAAAAGAAAGCAGTAGTCTGACAAACAATCAAGTCTGGAAACCACCACACTGAGAGAATTCCCAACTCCTAGCTCCATTATTTGAAGGCACGACACCCCCTGCTCTGTGGTGTATAAAAGAACTCCCTGCAATATTCACCACACTTCCCATTGGGAGGTCTTATTAGAGCCCTTGGAAGGGTTCTGTTCAACTAGTTCCCTCTGTAGCACAGCAAAATACATTGAAAATGAGACACTACAGTCTATGGCAGAGAACACAGGCTGAAGAAAAACTAAATAAATCACTTGCTCCAGCTCCTGTGCTATGGAGAAAATTAAGAATACTCAAGATAGCAGTTGATATTTTCTAAATACCCCCTTAAGAAAAGCTCTCCAAGGATGCCCTACCACATACCTAGCTGCCTGCTTCTACTGCTCCATTGTAGACAAGGTGGGGGTTGGGTTTTTTTCTAAATACATATATTATTTCTTCTTCCTTGCAATTAAAGATGATTACTCCTTGTTCTGCCCTCAGAGAATACAGAAAAAAAGAAAATACTATCTTCTTTACAGTACCTTTTACAGAATAGATATTTGTTACTGTGGTCTCCCTTTAGCCAACTTTTTTTCCTAGAGCAAAACAAACTAATTTCCTCAAGCTTCCCTCAGAGGTTAAATATGCTGAATTTCTCATATCTACTTTTTTCGTTTCATATTTCCCTCTTTTTTTACAACTGTATTAACAAATAAAGCTCAAGAGTGCACCCATATTCTAGCTAAGGCTCTAAAATCCCAGGAAAGAAAGCAGTGTCCTCCCTCATGGTAGATACAAAACTCCAACTAAGATATCCCAAAGCTAAAACAGCTTTTTGTTTTTCTCTTTGGTAAGAGCACTGCATTTTTACAACATATTCCATATATTCAGTTAACAATATGCTACGACCACCAGATTTTTTTTCAGACCAGATATCAGACTAAATATTTCCTGTTCTCTGTGGGTTTCCTTCCTTCCACTTACCTCTTTGCTGCTTGAATCCCATCCCAGACTTGAAGACCATTGTGGGTTCTGATTTTTTTTCCTCTTGTGAAAGAGCCTCCCATCCACAGGTCATCTCGAGTCTTTGCCTTGGGTATTGCAGTCTCCAGCAGCAAATCATGATCCTGGCAAAGCTCAGAAGATCCCAAAAAGCAGAGAGCAGACCTCGAGACCCTCAGCCACAGCAGTATTTTTGTTCTGCTTACACCAGAGCAGCACCCAGGTGCTCTGGCTTTAGCAAAGAGCTCCCTCTGCACAGGTGCTTTTTGTTGGTTAGTACTGGGCACAGCCCCAGCTGCTGTGAGTCAGGGGAGCCCCCTGAGCTGTAATGGATGCCACCTGAACGTCTGCTCAGCACCAGCTCTCCTCAACAGGTGGAAAACGTTCCTACTCCCCACATCCCAAATGTATGAAAATTACACTTAATATCACAAAAAAATATCCTGCTTCTACAAGCTGAGTAACTTGGTGTTTTTCTCATTAAATTGGTAGTCACCCAGATAAGCTGTTCCTACAAAAGCAAAGCAACCTTTATGGAAAGGTGCTGACCAGTGGGAATCACTTGGCCTACTGCACATGCCTGTTCCAAGCAGTTTTGTTGGAATAGTACAAAACACACATACCACACTGAACAATGAATTGGCTGTTTCACACCAGCTGGCTTACATTAGAAGTAGGCCTCTAACCTCTGTATCACAGGTCATTTTGGTTTCCAGCTTTTCCAGAAGCCTCCTGTTCATCCCATCCCCATTTTACATGTACTGGCAAAGAACACTGATTTTACTGCTGAACAAGGTCAAACCCATGCTGATTTGTCTGAAGGCATGATGCCCACATATCATCTCCCAAAATATTCCCTCATGCCCCTTTTTAAAGCTTTTGCATTAAAAAGCACTCTCTGTAGACAGGGAACAAGACAAATATTAAAAAGCACATATATATGGACAACATGTAAATATTAAGTAGCTTCATTCTTAATGTTATAACTGCTGATTCACTTAAGGTATTGTCACAGATGGCACTTAAGCTTTCTGGAACTGGTACATTTAACCACTGCCCTTCACTTTAAAACATCTGCTAGGACATCACCAAAACCAGAAGCAAACCTAAGTATGAAGCACATGGGTGTCAGTTCTGGGCAGGGACAGCTAAGAAAGAGCTGAGGTGAGAGAATAAAATAAAGTCCATCACATCTTTCAAGAGCATCAAGCAGAGCATGCCTTGAGAGGGGCTGTAAGGACAGAACAGGTGTTACAGCCTCTGCTGCTGCTTCTCTAGTTCTCTCTGAATCTCATTTAGCCACCTTCTTTCTAGATCCAATGTACCTCATTGCCTTGAACTTCCCTCTGAGGCTGCATTTTCTGCACCTCTTTTGTGTTCTTTCCATGTATTTCTCCTCCAGCATTGTGCATTTGTGTCCTGTGCCTGCTATAATTCACAGATGCTGCTAGAGATGACAAACTCCATCATCAATTTTTCTTCCTAACGGGAATAATCTGCAAACCTGAGCACAGCTCTGAAAGTGGGACTGCTGATAGTATCAGATGCAAACATAATTAAGATACTGTTTATACAAGGCACCGAACTGCAGGAGTAATTTTACCTGCACAAGAGCTATGTACTTCTCCATTTTAATAGGAACACTTCTATTGCACATCAGCTGTTACTCTAATTACCAGCCATATGGCTAAAGGTGAAACATACTTGGCTAATGACAGAGCTGTGCAGAGATTTTCAGTTTCTTGCCCAGGAGCCTGGGTGCACAGCTCATTTTGAGGGCAAGGGTAAAGCCGAGTTTAGCTGTTGCATCCACGCGGAACGCCTTGGGAACGGCTCCGGAATGGGGACTGCAAACTCCTGCAGATTATTTAGCCCTGTGAATTACACACTAATGGGATGCACAGGCAATCGTGTTGTAGCCATCCACTTCCCTTTAGAAATAACAAAGTAAGGTTAAGCCTTTATGCTCAACTCATCCAACCACTGCACTGCATAAGAAAACCCGAGATAATTGCTCATCACACCGCTGCCCAGACAGCAAATAGCTCATTGACAGCAAAAACCCTATCCTCAGATACTGGGAGAGGGAACAAGTGTACAGCCTCAATTTATTCCTTTCGCAAAAAGAGAGAAAAAGCTGCAGAGATTTCCCACTACAAGCCAACTGGAGAAGAGCACAGCAGCAGGAATCATTAGCAGAGGAATGGATTTAAATGCAGCTCTCTGTTTACTGGCTGTACATGACAGGGAATGAATGACCTTTGCATCTCTTGGATGCCTGAACTCAGACAATTTCTATGTACTATTGCACTGTATATTTTCATATACAGTTTGAAAGAAGCTCTTCACAACTTTCTAAGGTTTTTAAGCTATATGGGCAAATTAAGAAAATAATATTGTAACATATATATATATGTTCACTTGAAGAAGAACTAACAGTGACCTCACCAGATTTCACTCTAGCCTGTTACTCTGTTGGTCTATTTAATTCCCCTGTTATTTAAAATGCAACATCCAGACATTATCATAATAGATCATAATACAACATTAAAATGTCTATATGGGATGTACATCTATTGCCAAATGTGCTATATCAAGAAACATCATCTGTGTTGTTATTGTAGAGAGTGCAGCCATTCACTTATTAATATTCACATATTATTGAACAACTAGACTGAGACAGATCAATATTTTTATTCAGATTTTTCCTTTTGATTGCTCAGGGCAGGACCTTAGTTCCTGTCAGCAGGGATCCTTGTGCTAAGTGCAGTACAAAACCAGCATAACAATTCTGACCTCTTCCCAGTCTTCCTATCAAAACCTGAGAACACACCAGGTGAAGGCTGAGGACCATAGAACAAGATGTATTGGTTCAAAACGACTTAAATAGTATAAGCAAAATTACTGGTGAGAGAAGACAATTTTGTAGGGTTTATGGTTTCATCTGGGGAAGGTGATCCTGAAAAAATATGTCAGCAGACACACCAGCAGTTGAAAATGCTCAGGAAGAAATGACTGATGAAAGTGGCCACATCAGTGGGGTGGAGAAGACACACAGGTAAGCTGCATCAACAGAATGTGAGTTAAGAGGCAGAGATGTTAAAGAATCCTCTATTTAGTGTAGGACTGAGGCAGAACAAGGGAAAAGACTCGTAGAGTCTCCCAGTCCAGCTAAACAGTGGGGACCAAGTTTATGGAGATCAACAAAAAGGGAGGGCAACAGAGATGGCAGAAATGGCAGAGCAGAACAAAGAAAGTACCTTCTAAGCATAGGATATAAAATGATTGTTGTTGTAAGAAAAATTCTGGTCACTGAATACATAGAAGAAAAAAAAAGATGAGAGTAAAGAGACTGAGCTAACAGAAAAACAGCCCAGAAAAACCTGTGAGGGGTGCAGGTGGTCTCTGTCAGACAGTAGTGAGCAATTCAGCACAGGTACAGGCAGCTCCCTCACACAGACTATGGCAAATCAGGCACATGGCAATTACAGGGCCAATCCAGCCCCACTAGCTTTTTACCTTCACAGGTACTCTTACAGGAGAGCTGACAGAAAGCTACACTGTGAAAGGTACCTGCACTAGGTAAAGAACTCTTGTAACACAAACAAAGGAGCTCCCTATTATTATCTGGGAATGCTTTCAAAGCTGTCAAACAGCAGCAGTTTTCTGTGAACAGGGTTTCCTTGCAGCTGTACTGAAGGACAACCAGAGAAGAGAACACAGGAACAACTGGGGGCTCTGAAGGGCACTGCAAGTGTGATTTAAAAAAACCCAAACCTGTCAAATGTTTTCCTTGGTGCAGTAGCAGTTTAGTAACAGAGATGTGTACAGAGGCAGAAAACTATCAGACTGCATTGACTCTGCATCATTTTCCCCTTTCTGCCAGGGTGGTGACCTTTTGAATACAGTTTTAAAGAAAGCACTTGTAGAAACAGACCATATCAGGTTAGAAACTGTGAAGTGTGTTGCCCATGTTATTGATCTCATAAAGAACAAAGAGAAACTGATTGCTATTTAGACAGACTCTCAAAAGTCAGCTGTGTGTGTGCATATGGATGCACCTCTATAAGCATACTCATCCACAGCACACATACTTTTAAAATGAATCTTGCCATTTCTACATTTCAGGTTAATCTCAGCAATGCTACACTTCATCTTGTGACTACATCTAAAAAGAAAAGTTCTCGTGTAGAAGAATTTACATGAGGTGTCAAGTAAAAACTTGCTGTCAAAATCTTCACAAACACTTCAAGCAACACAGAATTTTCCTCCTTTTGCAGACCTGCAGTGATCTAGTCTGCTAATTATCTTTATATTATATGCTCTTATCACATCTTGGCAATGCCCATGTTCCACTGTTAGCCCGAGCCATTGTGCCAGCTCTTTGTGAAACAACTCTCTAAAAGATGATCCTGTGACTGTAAATGCACTTCAGCACACACATAAAATAGAAATTCATCTCATTTAACAACTGTCTTGAGGTTCCCAGTGAGCTTCTAGACGTCATGAATTATCACAGAAACAGAACATAGAGCAAGAAATAAATACCACCTCAGGTTACAGCCAATATCTCCTGGGCATGGCAAGGCAGCATTTTATGGAAACCTCTGAAGAACTCCTTGCACCACACAGTGCTCAAACACCCAGCCTTTCCAGGCTGCATTTTTGCACCTCTAAAACATAAGGATGGACACAAACTTTTCATCATCAATTGGAGTGCAATACTGATACCAGGCACTTTCTCAGGCTCTCCATTCATTGGAGTTTGGTCTAAATGAAACACATCCAGTAGCAGACATGCTCCAGCAGCATCCTGAACTCACAGCCTCTGGATGACAACCTGAGCCCAAGCCTATCTCCCTCTACAGGGTCTGGCACATAACCTTACCATAGGTGCCAACTTCTGTCCTGGTTAATTATGTTTTGATTTCCAAACATTCTCTCCACTGCTCCCTCACTGGACACAACTCTGCTGGCCACATGGAGGGCCATGTAACGTGGCTCAATTTCTAGCCAGCTCATTACAGAATTAGCCACATCAAAAAGTTACTTATACATTGGCCCACAATAAAACTGGGAAGCACAGAAATGTGAAACGTTATCATTCTCAGGATTACAGGTTTGGAAGGGGAGTGAAAGGATAGAGCCACGTTAAAGTGACATACAGATTAGATAAATGCTAAAGATAGCCCAACAGACACTGAATCCACATAATCTGTGTGTATCTGTGAGTAAGCACAGGATGTGCCAAATTTCTTCTGCTCCCTGCACAGAAGAGTCAAACAGTCCCCTGAGAAGTAAATTTGATGCAGTATAATTTGGTTATAGTAAAAGGATTAATCTGGGCATGCCCCTGCTCATCATTAAATCCAATTTATCACAGCAGATACAGATCTATAAGAGAGTTTTCCAAATCAAATATGTGCACATAAGCAAAATTCCCACCTTGTGAGGACACAGTACATTTTTCTAGGCATTGCAGAGTTCCCAGATCAATCTGATTACCAAAGCAGGTCAATCAACGTATAATTACAGAATCACAGAATGACAGAATGTTAGGGGTTGAGGGGACCTAGAAGATCATCTAGTCCAACCCCCCTGCCAGAGCAGGGGCACCTAGACCAAGTCACCCAGGAACAGATCCAGGCAGGTCTTGAGTGTCTCCAGAGAAGGAGACCACAAATTGACTCTAACCAGTGCCCCCTTATCCTGCTAAATACTCCATCTGCACTCAAGTCAGCCTCAAAATAAATGCAATTTAATTTCTCCACGTGAAAAAAAAAAAGCCCTCACCCCAAAATCACAGCAAGTCACTTCTATTCAGGTGGCTATAACTGGTCAGTACAAGTGAAAGAACAGCCTGACAGCTCCCATACAGCAAAGTCAAATCAGAGTGAGCACGACTGTAACTATGGTAGTCATGGAAGTGGGCAATGAAAATGCCACTAAGGGCTAAGTGCTTCTTCATGTAACCAGGCAGCCTCACTCACTTGACACCAAAGGAGTTCAGCTTTGATGGAGTGAAGAGAAATATAACCCTCTACATTTTAACACCGTGAAAAATAGTCCTGCTTTCTCTTTCCTTCACTGCTTGTCACTTTGCTACGTGATCACCCATGATATTAAAAAGCAGAAGAGATACATTCTCAAAGCCAACTGCTAAATTTACCTCCTGTTCACACGCCACATGCTCACAGAGGGAAAAAAACCAACAGTTTATAGTGATGATTGGTGGCAATAACTACAGTAAAGAGTAAATAAACACAGCAGCAGGCACACTTGACTTCACCTCCAAAATCAGCTGCCATCTATAAGGAGAAAATGCCAAACCATCCACCATTCTGCAAGTGGCTTTCATCTGCTTTGCAACACAGGCAGGCTCCAGGAGAGAGAAGAAACAGCATTGCTATGTACCGAGCAATGGCGTCTGTCCAGAGAGGCCAGGGCAAGAGGCAAGAGCAGAGAGACCTTGGCCACTTGACCACACGGCACTGGCACAGAGGGAAATAAATCTCATCCTGAGCAAAGCCAGCCTCGGGGTTGTAACGGCGTCTGGGATCAAGGGAATGAAAACCACACCCTGCCACGGAAGCCCCTTCTCCCCGCCTTCCTCGGGGTGTGCCCAGAGCTGTACCTGAGGTGACGCAGCCGTCGATGTCTGTGCTACAGGCGGTTCTGCTCCCTCCGTCTGCTGAAGAAAAGTCCTTCCCCGAATCAGGTTCCTTGCTCCGTGGTGGGGAACACTCGATGGCCCCGAGCGCATTATGCACACCTCGGGGACAGGTTTTGTTGTAGGCTAACGCTACTTTGCTTGGCGTTGTCACCTCCACAGGAATTAACAGCGCTAGACTTTGAAAACACCCCTACGAACATGATAGAAAAATGAAACCCTTCTTGTCAAGCTTCCAGTTACAAAAACGCTCCATTAATACGAGCTGGGTGTCCGTGCCGAGGGTTCCCGGGCGGGGCTGCAGGGCTGGGCTCTGTGAGGAGCGCTCCCGGCCGGTCCCGCAGCGCTGAGCCCGAGAGCGGAGCCGCCGCTGCCTCTGGGGAGACCCGTGAGGGAGAGAAGGGGGAGCGCGAGGAGCCCGTGGTCGGGAAGCAGAGGCAGCAGCGCGAGGAGCCCCTGGGCGGGAAGCAGAGGAAGCAGCGCGAGGAGCCGCCTGGGCGGGAAGCGCGAGAGGGGAGTGCGAGCAGCCCCTGGGCGGGAAGCTGAGGCAGCAGCGCAGGGTGCAGGGCCCTCTCTGTATGACTGAAGGTTTTTCTGGTCAGTTTTGTTTATTTAAGCCTCACAAAAGGCAACAGTGCCCAAGAGATCCTCCAAGAAATACAGCAGTACCTTGTGGTACCCCTAAGTGCCCAGGCTGGTGGGCTGGCAGCTGGCCCCACAACTGACTTCTTGAATTCAGCTGTAAGAACTCAGACACCACACAGTGCCCATGATGACACTGGCATATGCCAGTTTCTGGGATTCACTTCTCTATCATTGTGGGGTAAAAAGGTAAGAAAGCACCAGTTTTCCCAAAGCTAATGCTCAATAGTTTAAAAAAATTGCTGAAAAATTTAGCAAAAAAAAGGAATTTCATCATATTGGTTTTTGCTTGTTAACTTTAGTTGTGAAGAAAGCCAAAGGAGAGTCATTAGTCTATGTACTAATTTGATACTTTTACTTTGCAGGCCAAGGCCAATTAGAACTTTGCCTCTGAAAAACAGAGAAGTTAATTTTTAATCTTGATAGCTCCTAAGATAAACGTTCTAAAATAAGAGATGTTGCTCCTGTTTTATCTACCACTACCATATCCAATATCTGAATTACCTAGGGAGTTAACTGTGGTGACTAATGATGTGAAGAGTCAGTCTCCAGGTGCTTTTAGCACATTCGAGGTGGTGTCCATTTCACTTTTCTCCCATTTATGCAAAAACTGACTGCAACTGCACAGGCAGATCATCCTACTGAACAGCACAGCCAAATCAGTAGAAATCCCAACAAGGGGCACCAACCCTGCTCTCACCTCTGGAGAGGCTGAGCACCTCTGATACAGCTCAGGGGGAGGGCAGGTTCCAAGGGCTCAGTTCCTCCCCAGCACCATGGCAGGCACTAGTAGGTTGGTTGGTTTTCCTTCCCTTCACAAATTCAGTTGACATTTAGGAGGATGGACTGACAGAGCCTAGCCTCTGTCTAGTGACCTGCACTCCCCCTGGGGCCCTGGGCTCACTGGGGTGAGAGTGAGAACAGGAGCCTTCTGTCCCAAACACCAAGGTGTCTGCAGGGCCACGCTAGGCTCCAGCTTTGGCAGCAGCAGGAGCACACGTGGGCTCTTTGCAGCCTTTCCTACAGCTCCTAATGAAGAGTGTCACTTTGTGTTCTTGCACAGAACAAGAGTGACATGCTGGTGAGAGCCAGGAGAAGACAGATCTGCAAAGAAAATGTCTGAGGGTCTCTGCTGCAACTCCTGCTGCATATGAATGGGATATATGCAAAGGGAACAGCGATGAGATGTGCATTGGATTGATGAGAAGGGAACAAACATCTGTGTACTTATCTAATTAGCAACTGGATGCGACTTGTTCCAGAGATCTATAGCTGAAAAGCCCTTTTTATTGGTGTATTACATATTTGGCTAACTAGCTGGTTAAAAGGGTAATGTAGAACATCTCTGAGATAGCATTTCCTCAGCTGGCATCCAGAGCGGGAGGGACAGACACTGGCCACCCCTCCTGCAGGCGGGACAGACAGACACTGGCCACCCCTCCTGCAGGCAGACCGTGAGCAGGAGCACACAAGCCAAGTGTTACCTGCCCCCGTTCTCAGAAGCCTTCAGGGTAGGTGTGGGTGCCACCACTCAGCAGTGCCAGCTGCTGCAGCCCATGGGGCCAGGGTGGCACATGGGCCAGGCAGGTGGGACAGGGATGTCTGGTGCACGATTCTGCTCCTGCAAACAAAGCAGGAAAGTGAAAGTTGTCACTGTCCTGCCAGGGAGAACTGTAAAGGGATGACAAAGGATAAAGCCACGTTGTGCCTTGAAGGTTCACACGTCCTGAGGAGGACTGGAGCCAACTGGAAGCAGATGGCAGCCTATTATTCAAGACTAGGAGGAAAGTATTTGACCATGCACAGCACCACCAAATCCTATCTGCATACTGCACACCTTACCCACAAGTGACAGCCAGTCTGATTCAGCACCAAACCCAACACCATCACTGAAGAGAACCCCCAAATCCAACAGTTTAGTGTAGAAACCCTTTCCATCAGCTGCACTGGTGCATTTTCCTCTGATGCAGTCAGCAGACACTGGCACACTGCAGCACAACACTGCAGTAGCATGCAGAAAGTTACTGTGCATGCAACAGCTCTCAAATGAGGTGGTAAATCCAAATGGTGGCATGGGAGTCTGTTCTCTTGAATTAAACTGTCTGAAAAGCTTTAGGGAAATAAAAAGTTTACACTTCAGGTGCTACCTTCATTATTGTCCAGAGCCTATTGCATCATTCTGTGAAAGCAACATCAAAAAATATTTTTAAAAAAATCTGTAAGAAAACCCCCAAGCTAAGCTGAGAAGAAATCCTTCTTTCCCAAACACATCTATCAGTTGCCCAGAGAAAAATGGCCTTGCAGTTCAATTCGAGAGCCAACAAACCTACTCTAAATGCTGCCAGACCTGGTTGCCTCATCAGGATAAAATATAGCAGGGGCCCTTCAGCAGAACCACCCTCCCCCTCTAACACCAGCACTAACAGAAGCCAAAAGTGCCACCTACTCAATCATCTCTCACCCACTGATGTGTACTTATTTTTAAAGTAACCAGAGCCGTATGCAATAGAAATAATTAAAAGAAAAAAAAAATCAAAAACAAAAAAAACCACCATTTTTATGGTGTACCTGAAAAGCAATAAATAATAACTTTGAATCCCCAAGCATGTGTGAAGGGGATTTTTAGTGAGATGTGCTGCCTAAGAAAAGTTCAGCACAGCTGGCCTGGCTGGGCTCTCCCAGTGGCTCCCAGCTCTGCACTCTGTTCACAGCACAGCACTCCAACCTCACCACCTGGAGCTCTGTGCCAACCTCCACATCTCCAATGCAAAGGGCTAAAAGCAACAGCAGGGGGAGGGCAAAGTGCAGCAGCTGCCACCCCGAGCACTCATCCTCACTCAGACTCTGGCTGCTTTTCTCCACCCAGGAGAAGAAACCCTCGCTTTTGGTCTGGGTGCTGTTTGCATCCTGCCAACTCAGCAGCCTTCAGCCAAGGGGAAATCTCCAGGAGCTGTTAAATCCATCTAAGGCAGCTGACAGGCAGCTGCTTGGAGTTTCAGGCTGCTCTGCCTGCTGACCAGGTCTGCCAGAAGATGCAAGGAGGCAGGTTTGAAATGCAGGATGTACTACTTATATTAATCTGTTAACTGCTCAGACTCTTAAAAATCTTTGTACATGCAGCACCGTTTACAACTACTTATTTAAGGATTAGTACAGAGCTATACATAGAGTACACTAAATTATTTCCTCTAATATTTTGTTCAGATATTAAGTGCAATCAAGAAAATAATTTCGAGATAAATTGGCATTTGACAGGAGAAAAAAAATTTGCTCTTGAATCATTAAAAAAAAGAAAGGATATTATTAAGAAAGAATTGCTTTCAACCCTTCTAATTATGAAGAAGCAAATACTTCACAGGCCTGGAGTGACAGAGCAGTGTGGAAAGGACTGGATGTTGCTGTGCTACCACCATAAGCCAGGCTGGTTCTAGGCAGACCACCTATGGATTAAAACCACTATTTTTGGAGGAGACTGCTGTCAGCAAGGACTGAGCATGAGATCTCAGCTAAATTATCCACGTCTGGGTCAAACACTGTAGCAGACTCACAGCTTCACTCACCAGAGGCAGAAAGAACTGCCACGTCTCCGTGGGTCACTATCTACAACCAGGAAACAATATGAGAAGCTGACACTCAATAAATCATATTCCTAAACTCACAGTTATAAACTAGAAGCCTGAAGCAGTATCTTTGATTATTGGGAATCAGTCTGGAGTGCAGGAGGACCCATCTTCTCCATTTCAGATCAATACAGAAGGGCTGGACCCTTCATCACTCCACAAGTGAAATGCAGCTTTTTCTGGTACCAATAAACACTTGTCTCAGATCTCAAACTGCAACAGTAACAACAAAAAAATAATAATCCCATTGTGATGTTATTTCATCTGGCAAAATATCTCAGCTTTGTCTGTCAGGCTTGACAGAAAGAGTTTTTGCAAGCCTACAGTCCTCCCTAATTAGAGCCTGAACTGAAATCTGGTTTTATCACTTAATGACCCCTGGGACCATCCCTGGTTTTTGCATCCTTTTGGAAAGTGCTCTTATACTGTTTTCACAGAACCATCCAACACCTACTGCACAAGGGTGTTCTCATGACTTCAGAGGACAAAGCATCTTGGACCAGAGAGTACATTCCAAACTATTGCCATGCTTTTATCCTGCTGCAAGAGAAGAAAGCAAGGGTTTATTGTAAGAAAGATTCCTCTGTGAAGGGGTGACACTCCCAGCCAAGCACTTCTGCAACTCTGCTTTAAAACATGGACTCAGAGTAACTGGCTTTCCTCCATCTGCCTCTGGTGTGGATCTAACAGCACTGAAGCTGGACACACACCTGGGGGCTCTGCTAAGTCTGGGATACTCTTGGTGTTTCTTCCAACAGAATTATCATTAGTCCCTTTGCCTGTATTCCAGTGGGTCCTGTTACTTTTAATGTCCAGAATGCCACAGATTATAATATTTACAAAATTAAAAAACAATTTTATAAAAACTCTCACGTATTCTAGCCCTGAAATGGCCAGAAATGGTGAATTGTTCTAGTTGTAAAAAAATCTAATGGCCTTTTCTCTTTTTGTGGGGAGTTACAGTGTCCACAGCCTGCACTGCATTGATTTGGCATCGACAGAGGCTGAATTATGAAATCCTGCAGGTAGAAAGAAATTCACAATCAGTGCAATTTAGTAGTTGATACAAGTGTGTGTCAGTATGAAAACACTCATTTTTGCAATTATGCAGTAAAATAATCAATACTTCATATTATTACTAAAAAATATTGGCAAGTTACATCTTTCAGCCATTATATACATTCAGGTAATACCTGTATTTATTTCTGAGGGGAGAGAAAAAATTATAAATAAATCAATTTCATTCTAAATATTCAACTGAAGAAAGTAATTGGGCACTTCTGAAATCTTCTCCCAGGTAGAAATTGAGCTCTTAACTACAGTACAGGGTTAACTACTTTGCATCAGAAGGAAAAAAGGCTTATTAGTGGCAGGAAGGTTATGATCACTAATCCGCACCAATGTGTGGAAAGCCTGCACTGCACTGCTGAGAGAAACCCCCACAAAACATCACCTTCCAGTCCTGTGGGTTGCTAATTTTTGAGAGCAACTACCTCTCTCTGTTAAAACTCCCTTTTCTTACCCCCTCCACTCAACTCCTCTAGCACGTGGTGCCCTTCATGTAAATCTTTATGGATTTGCTGCCAAACAGGCTTTGGACTATTGGTGAACTCTGTTATTTGCTGTGGGAGAGCATTTATTACCTGACAGGTGCTCCAGGGGAACTCCAGTGCTTCCTGGAGAAGGGGAGCAAATGGAAAGCCTAAAGTTCATTAAAATGGATCACCCAGCCAAGGCCCAGCCTCTGCCTCACCCACATGGATGCTGATTTTCCCCATTTCTGCTCCACTGAGCCAGAAGCTGCATCTGTGATGTTCAGATTCCTCACCAGAGCTGCTGAAAGGTCTAATGCAGTGTTTGCTGTTTGCTTTTTGCTTCCAAGTGACAAGAAGAAAACGCCTGCACACCCTGCTTCTGACAGCTGAAAGCTGCTGTTCACAGAGAACAATTCATTTCTTCTCCTTTCTCACCCAAAAGACATATTAGCTGGGTTTCCTTTACAATAAATTGAATTGCATAGCAATTTCTTATTAACATTTATTTACTTTTATTACTAAAATACAAAACAAAGACTGAGCTATTGATTCTTTACTGTTTTGAAATAAAACTGTAAAAGCTTATTTTTTTTGCTTTCAACAAACAATTCCAAGCAATGACTTCTGAGTTAGTAAGTCACCATTTCTTTAGTACTGTACTTCGTTTAGCTTTTGCCTACAGAGATGGTAGAGATCTGCCAGATTCTAATTCTGAAAGAGAAGTACCAATATTTCCCAAGTCTTTCATCCCAGGCTGAAGCTGGACGCTGGGGTTAGCTCACCAAATCTGACAACTGCCAGAGTCATGTTCCTAACAAAGCAAAAACACTGGATGGTCACAAACCAGGTTCAGGTCTGGAAGCAATGGAGAAAGATGGTGAGACAGAAAGATGAGATTTTCCATGAGAAGTACAAATAACAAGGAATAAGAAGGAAAAGGGTTTTTCTTCATTTTGATAAAGCTGTTAGTGTATCTTAAGCTCTCTGGTGTAACTTCACTTGTCCCCAAAGGACATAAAGCCAGATACTCCTCCAGAGAAAATCAACCCAGAAAAATCACCTTTGGTGTTTCTCAGGAGGTCAGGCTGCCCACACAGACACTGAAAATGACACAACAGGTGAATCCCACCCCAGAAGAGATAATGGCATGGGGAGGGAAGGCAGAAAAAGGACAAGAAGGTGGCTATCACATTCTAAAAAGTTTAAGGTCTGCTGAAAAGCATTCAGGTCCTGGGAACTGCAGGAGAACACGGCACCCAAAAGCTGTTCAGTGACAGCTCTCCCTGACATGAAGATCATGGCTGGCAGCAGAAAGTGCTGAAAGTTCTTTCCTCCAAGAGAGGTTTGCTCTTGCTCCTGAGCAGGACTTTGCTGAGCTAAGCTGAACCACCCCACCTCACACAGCTCCAGGGACAGAGGTCACAGCCCCAGCAATACTTTTTGACCATATTTCTCTGGAGTTATCAAATCCCACCTTTTAATCATGGTACTGAGTACAAGAGCTTATCATACTCATATTGAAGGCACACTCAGTGCTGCCACCTGCTCTTTCCTACTGAGTAAAGAGCCTCTAAACTCACAGGCCTTTTGCCATGTAGGTGCTGGTCTCAGTGAACAGCTCATCTGCAGAAGGCAGAGTAAGGATGAGTGCATGTTGGTGTCTATTTGTGTATTCAGCAGAAAGGCTAGAAGAGATATTTTCACTCTTCTCCCTTAACCCCTCATTTTCCAAGGTCCCCTACACTACAGTTTCCCATGGCTCTGGAGAGGAGCAACCCTTCATGCCAACTCTCCTCCCATCACACCCAGGACAAGGTTGCCAAGTCAAAACGAGCATCCTTTAGATTGATACCATATGAAGTGCCCAGGGCCATTAATGGAAAGGACTGCAAAATAAATTCAGGAAAGTAGACATCACCTGCTGCCCTGAAAGAGAGCAGAGGTAGCAGAGCTGGAAAAGGACACAGGGTAAAATACAGCAGGGACTAAATGACACAAGGCTGCTGACCAAACTGGGACATGCTTTTAAGTTAGAAAATGTGAATGCTCACCTATGAAGCCTTAAATTTTACATTTTCGAGTGTCAATTCAGCTTTCATGTTCTGCCATAAATCTAAACCATTTACTCAGCTGTGTGGCCCTGTGCACTGATTTTAAACATCTTTTTATGCAAGTGGCCAGCAGAAGGACCCCTGCTAGCTTGAAAGGCAGGAGCTAAGCAACACTCATAATGAGGTGATGAAGGTGTTCTAATTCTTAGTTACTCCTCCTCTGAATTATGCTATTAATGGAATGATAAAAAATGAAAGTTTAAACATTCAGCTCACCAGCTGCAGCAGTTGTCCTAATGACAACTTAGTATTCATCTATCACCCTTCACAGGTTGCACAAAATTCATCAGATAGAGATCTAGAAAACTCACAGTGAAGTGTTTTAGCAGCTTCAAGCTCTTTCCCCCTTGCCACACTGTACAGGTGTTGCTGATAAAAAGAATGTCATCTCCTTCAGCTAATGTGAAATTCCACAACTGACCTGAATATAAAAATGCAGGGTTTAGTAACTGCCTCTTAACTACCAGGCTGAGTTAGTCTCAGAAGAAGATTAAAGTCTAATGGACTGTCTTGATCACACAGAGGTAAGGTGAGCCCAGTGCAGGCCTGCTCTGCTGTAGCACTTGTTTAAACATTATCATTATTATTCTTATTTTAAGCCCATCCTGGGGGTTTGTTGTCCTGGTATGAATTGCTGTTTGAGGAAACCATGTTCCTGGCCTCAGCTATAAGGTTGTATTGCTCCTGCAAAATCTGCTAACAAAGTTCCATGTTCTTGAGCACCACTACTGGCACTTCAGATGCTTATTCACAGGTTGGCAGCAAAAGAATAAGACCTGAGTCCTTTTTCTGAATCAGAAGAAAGCACAATCTTAAAAGCAATGGCAGCCAGGAAACTGATGACTCCAATCCCACTCTGTTTTATTTCAGGAGTAATGTAATTGTAGTACAAATATTTGATGTATCTAAAATAGTGTAAAGAATTCCCTACTTGATTTCATATTTTTGTGAATACTTCTGTGAAATGCTTCTCTCTCAAGCCATGAGCAGATAAAATATCAGCAAATAAAGAGAGCAAAGACAGAAAGGAGGAGATGGCAGAGAATAAAATGGTTTCATGGCCTCAGTGTTGATCATATAGCTGTCCAGCATTTGAGTCTTCTCAAAGCATCACCTTCACTGAGCAAACCACTCTTTGCAGAATACCTGCAGAGCCACTGCTCCACAACCATTGTGATTCTGCTGATCAGGCTGGTTGATTAGCCTTTCTCTTCAGGTAAAAGAATTAATGAAGACCTGCAAAGAGGGAACTGCCTCCCAGGCTGGCACACAGCTGAGCAAAGGCTGGGAATGGATTCTGCTTCTTCAGCTGTACTCCATCACCTGCCACTCCACTGCCCTCCCAGCCCCTATCTGTGCCAGCTAGCTGCTAGCAACAGAGTCCTGCTTTCCATTTACTCTCCAGATAAACCCCCAATCAAATGAATGTCTGGGAGAGATAATGCTGCTAGGTGCAGTGCATGGGAAAGCAAGTAACCAGATGATTAATTACAGGGTTTAACTATAGATAACAGAGAAAAAAATACAAGCCTTCAACAGTCTGATGAAAAATACACTGTTACAGATCATATGTAAGTGATATGATATGATATATCATATATAAGTGATGACTATGTTCCATAGTCATCACTTATCTGGGAAATGGAACAAACATTCAAGGGTTAAATGAAGGTGCCAGTGGCAGATAAACACAAACTAAGTCCCTTTTAAACAATAATACACCACATAACTCCTCAGTAGGAAAATGAGCAGCAAAGGCAGCCTCTTGGTGAAAACCATAGTGACAAACCTGCATGATGCACAGAGTGCAGACTCCATTGAGAGCATTTCAGCTTTCTCAGACTCTCTAATCCCTCTGAAAGGGCTGCAGTGTGACCCATGAAAAAAGCAAAACAAGAGTGGTAAATACTTGCTGCTTCTGAAAACTCCAAGTGGAGAAAGCAGTATTTCTTGGGGATTATATCACAGATTGTGTCAAACAAAACAGATTGCTCTATCCTTCAGGGCTTCAAGATAGCAAGCTGCTGCCTGCACTGCTGACACTGCATCAGGACAAGACAAATGCACAGGCTGGCCTGGAACACTGGGGCTTCCAGAACATATAGAGATGTGGGTTTAGGGACCCAGTGTCCCAGAGATGACAACAGACATGAATCAACTTACAGCCAGCCTGAGGGACCTGGGTAATGTATGAACATGGCAAGTGGGGAAAGCCTGGCATCATTTGAAGCTGTCCTCTGGTAGAACTACAGTTGTTCTTCACTGAAGCTAACTCATGTTGATGGGAAAGTATCCCAAGAGGAAAAAAAAACCCAATCAAAATGTTTCAAGACTTGTAAGGCTGTTAGGCACCTTTAAAAGAGGCTCTGGTCTAATGGTTAGAGAGATGTTGGGGTGAAGGTTGGACTTGGTGATCCTAGAGGTCCTTACAACCATAATGATTCTATGGATATATGGAGGGGTACTAAATGGAAGAGCACTGTGTTTATGTCCATGAAACAGAGCATTACAGCAAAGGGTGATACTCCCAACAGATAACTCTCTATCTTTATAGGTGTGAAAGGCTACTGTATAATTTATACAGCATGGGCATCTTTCAGAGTTATGCACAGTTTATGTACCTTTACAATGTCTTCACACATAAAAGTTATATACAGCCATCTTCAGTTATAAATAAGGCATTCATGGCACAGACAGCAAACTTTCCTGCAAGGATTATTCTATTGCCACATATTAGAGTGAAAAGGCTATTCAATTCATACTATTTCTTTACCAATACAGCTTCTTTGAGCCCTAGAGAAACCAATATATTTGAGAAGGAGATTATTTTTATTGGAAGGTCAAATATCAAGGACGTGTTAAAAACATATCCTATTTTTCAAGATGAATTCCTAGCAAGTGGTTTGCTCATCCTCAGCACAGAAAAAAAGTGAAGATGTAGCAAAGACAACAGGAGAAACCTCTTCTGGAGTTAGTGATGGGATCTCCTATTGATGAATGTATTATTTCCCTAGTGATATCTTTTCCCTCAGGCAGGGGTACTGTTGATCCTGCTGCCCAGGATAAGGGCCAGACTGCACTGGTAACATACGTGTGAATTCATTCCCATGTCATTCATTCACTTTCTGCTTCTTAGTGGGATGGACATGGCAAAAACACTGCCACAACCCATAATATTCTGCTATACTCCTCTTACCAAGCAGCCTGAACCCCCACAGCATAGCAATAAATGAGAAGAAAACATCACTGTAAATTTATGGACGTTTGTGACAACATTGACTTATTAGCTGAAGAATGAAAAAGTATGAATCTTAATGCCATTAATGTTTTGAAGTAAAAGCTGAAAATAGCAGCTCTCTGTGCAACTCCTGCACAGCTTTAGCTGAGGGTGCTGGGAATTCCCTGGGAACAGTGACAGTTCCCCTGAAGCTGCTGTCATAAACCTGGACAGATCACAGGAGGGTTAACTTTGCTGGAGTGAGTTTCCCTCTGCATTGGAGAGCTCCCTGTGAGCAGAACCAACCAACCTCCTCACAGAGCTGCCTGGCAATTATCCAGGGAGGGAAACACCAGAGTGAAGGTGCAATCCTGGCCACAAAAACAAATTTAATATTTCTAGATAAACTTGTTGGTCTCTTCTATTACAACTCCAGGCTCATCGTGTCTTTGCTGGGGTTTTCCAACCTGTGTGCCACTGAGCAATAGTCAGAAGGCTGAGGTCCCCACTACTGCATATAACCTATCATACAAGAAGATTTTTAAGTGGGTATAAAATTAGCACAGATCCCTGCCCCTTTGTGGCAGCTTGGAAGAAAACACTTCACCTGCAGTCAGAGGTGACAAACATCTCTACCTTTCAGCCAAAGCAAATTACATTCTGAGACAGAAGTTAATTTGTAAGTAATCTGTTTTTACAATGCATTAAATTTTTCCAAATTGCCAGACTGAGACATTTTGGGTTTCTTAAATAAGATTTTTTTGCTCCTGTAACTGGAAATACATCATTGATTCCTCAGACACCATCCCAGGACTGTACATTGCATTTGAACTCATCTCTGTAACGTTTCTTGCTGCCCTTTTACCAGTGCCAAAAGAAGATAAAGTACATTCTGTGTGACAAGAAGGGAATGACATTGCCTTTGCCTCTTTTTTTTTTTTTCCCCCAGAAAATACAATAGATCAAAGCAGCCTTGGATGGATCATTAATTTAAAAATATTACTACTCTGTCATTCCTTGTTCATGCTCCATGACTTGTTAGAGTCTTTTTACTGGCTCCATCCTCTCTTGGGCTTTCCGTGGTTTTTTTGGAGGGGGAGGGTGTGTTTGTTTTGGGGGCTTGACTTTTGTTTTCCAAGATTAAGTACAGAAGCACAGTAGAGCTGCTGATAGGTACACCAGGAGAAATTTCCCAGGCTCAGCATTCTCATTTGACCACCTGTCATACCCACAGTCTTGAAAATTTCCAAGGAGAAGCCCATTTGTAGCTCTCTAATATCTACAGACTGAGGGGGACACTGCTGAACTTCAACAAGAAAATGCAGTTTCATTCAAAGAATTTAAAACAATGCTTTCCTTTCCAGTGATTTCCAAATCAGCTTTAAAATATATATATATAAATTATTCTTATAAAAACCTTTTGCCCTGCCAATCTGAGAAACTCTGTGATTTGGACAGCCTCCAGTGCTGCTAAAGTCGTGCATCACTGAGATTAACAGTGATGGAAAGGGAGCTGGGAATTTTATTACAGGAATGTACTGATGTATTGTCTGGGGGCAGCAATTAAGCACTGGCAAGAATTCCTTTGTCCTAATTCCTGGTAACAAAAATTCAGAGAGCTTGGAACTAGTACTTGGGTAGAATACCAAGTTTGATGCCACGTACTCATTTGCCCTGGCAGACAACCCCCAGTCCTCACACACAGCAGCAGTCTCCAGCCAGAGTGCACTGCACTGGTTTGTTTCTCCAGAGGAGAGCCCTGCTGAAATTCAAGTTCCTTTGCACACTTGCTGCTTGGAGTCTGAAAACTCCTTCCACTCTCATGGCATCTATTACCCCAAAAGTTCTTTGGGACTTAAATCCTTTGCAAAAGCCAAGCAGCTGGAGAAAGGATTTCTTCTCTTTAGAGAGAAGGTGGCTCACACAGGGCACAGGTGCTGCTCACCCTTGTGCACCAACTCTGCCAGTGCCACAGCACCACCAGGCAGGGAAGGGGCAGGAGGGATGAGGAGCACTGAGACTGTGCACTGGCCATGGAACTGTGCCACCTGGAGATGAAAAAGAGCCAGTCCAGGCCTTTCCAGAGTAAAATGGCTTCTTACACAGGCCCTGCCCTTCTGCAGTTTAGTTTTAAAAGACTGTGATGGCAGCAAAGTGCCTGATACTCAGCCTGGCTTTCCTTTTCCCTTATTTCATCTTGATTCTCCTAATTATACCCCCATGTAGTGCACTAATTGCTGTTAACACACGGCACACTTGCTACAGCTGACACAGCTTTGTGTCACCCACCAGCACAACTGGGGATTCCTCAAAATTCCTGTTGTGTTAGTTAAGCATTGCCTATAAATGGGGGAAATGCCACTGTTCTCACCACTCTTTTCCAGTGGTTTCTGATAAAGGAAAGATGGGATGTCTCTTTACATCTAGGAAAGATGGGATGTCTCTTTGCATCTAGGAAAGATGGGATGTCTCTTTGCATCTAGGAAAGATGGGATGT
>WYEA01018021.1:0-11041 GCA_033558465.1 Alcedo atthis
TAATTCTGGACCCAGTAATGACCCTTGGGGGACTCCACTAGTCACAAGCCTCCAGCCAGACTCTGCTCCACTGACCACAACTCTCTGAGATCTATTCTTCAACCACTTTGGAGGTCCCTTCCAGCCCTAAACATTTTATTATTCTAACCATTCATACAAATACATTGCACATAACTCTGATTGCTTCTAGTTTTTTCCCCAAAGTTGACACCATTTGAGACATACCTAATGACTCATGGACCCCCAAAATAATGTCTTTCTGAATTTTCCAGGTTTCCCAGTAGATCTCATGATGTAAGGTTAGAAATGCTGCCAGTCTGACACAAAGTTGTTCTACTAGGCTGTTCAATATAAAATTGTAGCTATTCTGGCCAAAGAAGTAACTACTGGTTTGCAATTGAAATTGTTGGAACTGTAGGTCAATCAAGATGGAAACACAGGGAGAAAGCTGGAGTAGAGATGAAGAATGTTCAGGGTGGAAAGAGAAGTCACAGAGATATTGAGGAAGTAAGTTCTGTTAAAAACAGGATGGTTTGGTCAGCGCAGCTCCAAGGCTGCCTTCAGGCCACATTACAGAAGTTTCCCCCACTTTCACTCAGGCTTCAGGAAGCTGAGTGTTTTGAAAAAGGCTTTTAAACACACGTCCTGTGTCTAGGCAAACTGTCATTTTGAGAAAGTCATGAAAGAAGAAATGATGGTGTAGATGGTATTTCACAGAGTGTCAAAGGAAGAAAATTAAATATGTGTGTAAGGGTTTTGGGGAGGATCTGTAGCATGAAAGCCTATCTGTGGAAAATCTTACTTGACTCACACACAGTCATACCACAAGACCGCTTCATTTAGCTCAGGAAGTTTTGTAATATCTGGCTGCTTGATACAGATGCAGCAAACCAATAAAAATAAGATAATGATATCTAGCCTGTAGCTATTAGAAGTAATCAGGTGATTGGCAGCCAGTCTGAAAATAGGTAACATCCATCTGGTCAGGCCAAAATGAACTGCCTAGTTGGAGTTTTGAGACTTCTTGGTGTCCCACTCTTGCAGGTGCTCATATCATGGTGGCCCCAGTTTAACATTTACTGTTGCAACAGGGCCAGTGTGAGGAATTGTGAGAGTTGTGGGGAGACAGTTCCCATGTTTGAACATTCTGTGAGGTAATCCACGTATATTTGCTTAATTTTGAAGGACAAGCTTTAGAGATTGAAGGTTTTTTCTGCAGCGACCAGCTTCAGGGCAGGTAAGACTGTACTGGGAAAGCTCTTTTGGGAGAAAAAAAAAGCTGTATCACTGCTAGAAAAGCTGTGGGCACCCAGAGGCCCCATGCAGACATGTTGGCGTTCAGGCCTCTGGCTGCAGAGAGTGCCTGGCACTGGCAATGAAAGGGTGGTGGAGACAACCCCTGTGTCAGGTGTGACCAGGGGAGTGATCTGCTCAGTCAGGGGGCTGATCTGCTAGGCCAGGTGGTTGAGCTGAAGGATGAACTGAAGAGGTTGAGAAGTATCAGGGAATGTGAGAGGGAGATTGACAGGTGGAGGACCCACTCCCCAAGAGAAAGGAAACAGGTTGAGACCTCACATAAACCAGAGGATCCCCTCCCTTCTTGTCACCAGGCAGTAGGAGGGGACCTCAGAGAAGGGGAGAATGGAAACAGGCCCCTGCGCACGGGTTAGGGATGTGTTGGACAAACTGCCTGCCATAGTAAAGCTCTCTGATTATTGCCCCCTTGTAGTATTTCAGGTGAGTAGTGATGAAGTAGGTAGGAGCCCAAAATCAATTAAAAATATTTTAGAGCCTTGGGATCAAGAACACAAGTTGTGTTCTCCTCTATCCTTTCAGTGTCAATAGTGAATGAGGGAACCAATAGGAAAAGACAACAGGCCAATTCAGGACTGGTGTTACCAGTAGGGTTTTGGGTTTTTTGTTCATGGGCTGCTATATGAGACACCTGGGCTGCTGGTGGCAGGAGGGATGCACCTGTCTCAGAGGGTGAAAAGGATTTTGAGGCAGGAGTTAGCAGGGCTCATTGACAGGTCTTTACACTAAATATGAAGGGGGTTGATAACTGGGCCTGATAGGAATAAGGCCAAGGGAAGCACGCCAGGGATTGAAGGATGGTGGACTAGTCAGGACTCTCACTCTGCCATTACCTATGAGAGAAGGAATAGATGTTTAGAAATCATGGAAGCACCTGAGATGGGTCTGGTAGGAAATGTACTGGTTTGAGTGAGAACAGAACAAATTCTGTTCAGTGATTTTACTTTTCAGCTCAGGGATTCTAACTAACTGCAGTGTCTGAAGTTAGCAGCATGTTTTGCAGACAGTATCTGCTTCTAGCAGGGATAACAGAGTTACTACCAAGGTAGTAACAGTGTTACTACCAAGGATGGAATGCAGACCAAGGCCACTGCTAGAACTTGTGTATTGTTCTCCCCCTCAGAGTACCAAGGAGGACTTTGTCTATACTGCCTTCAATCCTGATCAGTGTGTCCCTGAACCCGGTGCGAGAATCCAGCTCCTGAACACAGCTCCTGGCTGCTGCGGGGCCCAGTCTGGGACTCTCCCTGTGCCAACTCCACAGCATCAGTGAGAGTGATGTAATTACCATCAGGGGGTTGGGTTTGGTACTGGTTTTGTACATATATGTATAGATTTCATTATTATTAATTTTTCATTGAAGTGTTCTAGTTTCCTTTTTCAAATTACTAAGACTCTCTCCCTTATACCTTTTCTCTTCCCCTTTGGGGGGTTAAAAGAGAGTGTCTGTTATCAGTCTGGGCTGCCCTGACCCTAAATGTGACAGGACAGGGCCCACACTCACAAGAAGGTATTGGAATGATTAGCTCATCTGAAGTGCATCTGTAACAATGCATGCAGTATGAGCAACAAACGGGAAGCTTGAAGCCATGATAAACCAGGAAAGCTGTGACTTAGTGGTCACAGAAATGTGGTGGGATGCCTCATATGACTGGAGTGACAAAATCAATGTCTACAAGATCTTCAGGAGGGAAGGACAGGGAAGGAGAGGCAGTATACTGGCCCTATATATTAGATAATGCTGTGAGAGCTTGGAAATCAAGTATAGTGGTGGTTGAGAGTGTTTGGATTAGGTTAAGTACCAATAAAGCTGATATTGCTGTGGGAGTCTGCTATAGACCTCCCAACCAAAGCAGTGAGGAGGATGAAGCTTTCTATAAGCAGTTGGGAGAAATCTCACAGTCTTTTGCCATTGTTCTTGTGAGGGCCTTTAAATTCCCAGATATGCTGGGAATACAACACCAGATAGGGAATAATCCAAAATGTTGCTGGAATGTGTGGAGGATAACTCCCTCACACAGCTGGTAAGTGAGCCAACCAGAGAAGGTGCCCTCTTGGACCTGCTTCTTGTGAACAGGGAAAACTTATGGAGTTTGTAAGGGTTGGAGGCTGTCCAGGACACAGTGACCATGAGATGATTGAGTTCTCAATCCTTGAAGAAACAAGGAGAGGAGTTAGTAAAACTGCCAGCTCAGACTTCTGGAGGGCAACCTGTGACCTGTTCAGGAGTCTGATTGACAAAGTCCCTTGGGAGGCTGCCCTGAAGGATATGGGAGCCCAGGAAGGCTGGACATACTTCAAGAGAGAGTCTGAAAGGCACAGAAGCAGCTGACCCTGTGTGCCAAAAAACGAGTGGAGAAAGAGACCAGCCTGGATGAATAGGAACCTTTGGCTGGACCTCCAGAACACAAGGAGACTATAACCTTTGGAAGAGGGGGAAGGTCTCTCATGAAGACTATAAAGGTGTAATGAAGCTATGCAAGGAGAAAATTAGGAGAGTCAAAGCATAGAGAGAGCTCAACACAGCTAAAGCTGTTATGGGTAATAAATGTTTCTATAAATTGATTAACAAGAAAAGGAGGATTAGGGAGAATCCTTGGGCACAGGCAGCCAAAGCCCTTGTGAGGGTAAAGGCCACGTCCAGGGCCCTGCCAACAGAAGCCCAGGAGGGCTGACAGAGAGGGTTTGCTAATCTACAAGGGTACGAGTATGTTTAACAGAAAGCATGTTTGAAAATTTTCTACTTAAAGGAGGAAATTGTTTCTTTTGAACTCTGCATTCCCGTTAAAACAGATATATCCATTCAGCTTGCATTGGGCAGTCTGCAGTAACAGTCAATTCCCAGGTAATCCACTTTGATGGGAACTTTTGTTTATTCACAGAAAGAAGGGGTAGATGGAGCTCTTCCTTTCAGCCTGATGTTTGTATGAGTCATACCTGAAATAATTGATAACAGTGATAGCTGGAAACAATGCCATCAAAGGGCTTCCAGATTCAGCTCAAGTAACACTAATTTTAATCCTTGCCTAGTTCCACATTTGCACAATTAACTGCCTGTTACTTCATAGCTTAAAGTAACACAGTTCAGTTTCTCTAGCAACACAGGACAGGCAGCAGTTTCACATTTCACATAAGGGCTGTAAGTGCTGGGCCAGGGCTGCAGCCTCACTCTCTTCTCCTATGGAAATTCTGCCTCATTAGGAAACTGGATTGATATTTGAAAAGCAAAATGTTCTCTTGAGAAGGTTAATTTAGGAGGTTGTTCATACTTTGCAACTGAATATTTGGACTTATGCTCACTACAACTAATTCTGATATGGCTTTTATTTGTCTTTCTTTTAAGGTCCTGGGGCACATTTCTCTTCTGTTGTTTGTAGTATGACTGATGAAATAAAATGCAAATAACATGGAAGTAAATATTTCACAGGTCGTAGAACCAGAATCTTAGGTGTAGTTTAAGAAATTTATGAAACTTGTCTAGTAAATCTCAGAGCTTGTCAAAAAAATCTGAAATATCAACACAATTTTGAAAGACAAATTTTTTAATAATATGTTCCATTAAAAGGAAATAAACCTTACAACAGGAGAAATATTACGTGCATTAAGAATGGTCAAAAACGTAAAAAGGCTGCTGCAAAAGTATTTTAAATTAAACATGAGAATTAACAAGTCTGAGCAACTTATTTCCTTCTATGAAAACTGCAGTGAAATTATTTTATTGGATCCTGCCATCTACTGCCTGGTGTAGGAAATGCGAGATAGAAATGTGAAAACCACCCGAAGTGGATTTGCTGACAGTTCTGCCAAACACAAAAGAGTCCCCACATTCTAACACTGACCTTCATTACATTCTGGAGTCATAAACCAGCCTCCAAGCATCATGTCATGCCGCACATCAGTCGCCCTGGTGCCCTGATGTGAGATGCAGCTCAGCAGAACCCAATCAAGGCTGAGGAAGGGTTTGTAAGGCTGCAGACATCCTGGGGAGACTGGCAGCAGTCTCACGTTGTGTTTGTTGCTTGAAGCTTTTCAGACTGACCAAGCTGTCTTGAAGACAGAAGGTAGAGAGCCTTTGGTGCCCTTTGGTTACATTCGAGGTCCCTTTCAACCCCTGACATTCTGTAAATTCTGTAAATAAATTCTGTAGTTGAGTTTCTAAAGAAAAAAACTCAATGCGAGGACTTTCTAACATCCAAACTTGCAAAGCCCTCTCCAGATTAATATGTATTATATAAAAGTGTAGGAATTATAAGATCTTTTTTTGTGTACTGTTCTTAAAATATCAGCATTTCAAGAATTTAGTTGCTATAAACCTTGTAAATTCTGTAGCAGCTTCAAATTAGTAGCAATTCAAGCAGCATTGTCGGAGCGTGTCTTAAGACTAACTTGATATAATTGCAAACCAGTCCCTACTGGAAAAATCAATTTAAAACCCAGTGAGTCAAACCCTCCTTGTTACACACACAGTGTGTGACTTGGGAAGAGCCATGACATTGAGCAATATCTGCATTAACAGGATTGCTCCCTCAAAATCACTCTGGCTTTAACAGACAAAGGAGGACTGACAATCTATTGGCTCCATAATTCTCTGGGAAAACTTTTTCTTTTACAACACATTGTGTGTCATCTGGCCACATAGCTTGACAAGAAATATTAATTGAGGGAGACAATATTTGGAAGGGATTGCAACAAATGCATGTGATTGCACAGGGTAGGAAGAAGGCACAGTCAGGGCTTATGAGAATCTTAGCCTTTCACTTCTAATACACTAAAATATTAGCATCTGACAAGTTTCTCCAATGTCCTTATGTGTTTCTTTATTAAAAGATGGACACAACTGGAAGTTTCACCCCAGGTTCTCTTTTTGATGGTCCTGGAGAAGTCTTGCATCACCTACTGTAAACCTGGGAAGGATATAAAGAGATTTAATTTTGTCTGACATCTCATCATCCTGCAGCATTAATGGATGCTTACTGTGCAGGGGAGTAGAAAAAAAATAATTTAAATGTAAGGTGTCCTGGTTTGAGTGAAAACTGAACAAATTCTGTTCAGTGATTTTACTTTTCAGCTCAGGTTTTCCAACTAACTGCAGTGTATGAAGTTAGCAGCATGTCTTGCAGACAGTGTCTGCTTCCAGCAGTGATAACACCTCGTGTTTAGAGTTACTACCAAGGATGGAATGCAGTTCCTCACCTCTTAGGAACTTGAGTTCAGTTTAGAATATTGTGTTAAGATGTTTCTGAGACTTTTTTCTAGGAAAGAGCATCTATGTAGGCACCGTTGTTCATCAGCTGATCAGTTCACCGTCAGCTTATCAGTTACACCATAACTTACCTGTAAAGAGATCACATTTGAATATGCTTCTTGCTTACAACTTTTGAGATATTTTTAAACATTTCCACCATTTTATGAATTTTTGTAACCTGTCCAAGAGGTCAGTCAGTCTCTGACCACACCCCTAGCATCCACAGATTCTCTCAGTCTACACTGTATGCACTTGTATGGTGATACCCAATTCCCTCACTTGTACAGAGAATCTTCCAAGGGACACTATATATATATTTTTTATAGCTTCCCACTCTTCCCATTTGATTGCATCCTGTTTAATTTCTACCAGGTGTTTTCTGATACTTATTTCTGATACATGTTTGTGTGTTTGTTTATTTAGGAGAAAACACTTCTTCACTTTCAGAGAACTTACCAAGTTCCTCTTTAACAACTAGGAGGAGGGAGTGCTGATAAAAGCAAATTATTGACCCATTTTATAGATGAAACACAGAAGTTTATGATTTAACAACAGGCTCTTTGAAAGCAGCAATATGTAGCAGCAAGAATTAAATTTGTATTACACAGGGTAATGTATATGACTGAGTCATATTTAATGAGGTTAAGAGTTGGGACTCCAGAAGCTCTTTGTACCAGGAGCACTTCCTTCACCTCTATTTTTAATATAGCATTTTTTTCTTTCAAAGAAAAAGAGATTGCATAGCCCTTGTACATCCTTTTTGTATTTCTATGAGATCTGATGGCACATTAAGGTTTCTATCCACATCTGATGACTCATAAAGTTGTTTCTTTGACTGGCCAGCCTTCAGCTTGAGATGCTCAAGAATCAAGCCAAACAGTAACTTCATGGTTTTATACCTAGGTTCTTTTTTTCCTTGTCTCCAACAATCTGGTATTCTGATTGTCAAAAGACTTCTCCCCTAAGCAGTTTTGATCTCCCACGTGAGTACATTAGTGGTCCTTCTAAGTGTCCAAAACCATCCTATTTCTTCTTTTAAAATAAAAATGAGCCACATAAAGTTTTTGCATTCTAATGAACTATGTCAGACAGACACTGTGATCATCAGTCTGCAAAATATACAATGTACTCTGGTTCTCTCTGGCACAATCTCATGACTCATTGGCCAAAGGATGACATTTAGAGGATGCCATTTATCTCGTGGCTCTACACACCTGCCAGAAGGACACCATGCTTTTGGACATGTCTCCTCTTCTGGATGGAAGAGGACAACAGCACTGCCCCACATGAGTGACACTGCACCTGCTTCATTGTGCAGGTAACAGCAACAAGGAACATAATTCACTAGATTTTCCCATCTTCTTTAGTCAGATCCTCTTCTGTAGTGGCACTATACATTACCTATGCTAGTTCTCTGAAATTTCCACGGGGGAAAGGAAAAAGAAAAACAAAATGAGGACTAGTCAGATATGCCTGGAGGCAGAATACAAAGCTCTGAACCTTGAAGCACATATGAAATGCAGCTCTGCAATGTCTAAGAAAGAAAGTACCACCAAATAAGCCCATTGGTTGTCTCCTTCTTTCTTTATAGTTCTGCTCTTCACAGCTTAGGGAATGTTACCATGGTTGGAAGCTGTTAGTTTTGGAAAACAGTGAAGGACAAAGAGGTGAAGCCTCTCTTCATGCTCTGCCTCTCATGCTATTTTTTACTTTCTTGCCTGGTGATACATGGTGCTGTACCACTGACAAGCTGGACTTTTCTGTTAGTTGGAATGAGAAAAACAAGCAAAGAAAGCAGCCTTCACTAATACTTTGTTTTCCAACAAAGGATTACATTTCACTGAACTGGAAACCCAGAGCTAGAAACCTTACAGATTGTGCAAATCCTGCTCTAGGTCCACTTGCACCTTTGGCAAAAGATGCCTCTGAAAACTCTTCCCTAAAAGGCTTATCATTTAGAAAGGGGAATAAAAGGGGGAGGAGGCAAAAAAAAAGAAATAGAAGGTGGCAATGTGATTTCTCAGAGTTGCACTTTATTAAACTTCATGTTGAAACCAAACTGAAAATTGGCAAAGCCTCCAGGAAAATGTAGTGAAGAAACAGCTTGCAGCAATCCAGCAACCAGGGTTACTATGGCAATAGCAGTACACTGTGAAATTTAGCAGATATCATTTTTTTCCATGATTTACTGTATATTTTTAGCTATTTTTCTTTTTGTTCTCTCATGCTAATTGCCTTTCTGAAGAAAAGGAAGGACTGAATGCTTAGGTCATGCTGGCAGAAAAGATAGAGAGATGCCAGCTGATGCTCACTTTTCCCTGCTAGTTCACAGTCTGATCCATATTCATGGTTTTTCTTCTTTCCTTCTTTTTCATATATTATCCAACATTATTCTTTTCTATAACACAACCTCTTTGTGATGTGGTTTTGACTCAGAGACTCGAAAGTCTATCTCCCATCTCCTCACCTCCTTCCATCTCTTCAGTCCTGTATTTGGCCTCTCTGTGGCTTGCTCATAACCTGAGCTGATCAAGACTAGAGTGTTCTTCAATGTCAGTCTCACTGATCCCATCACTTTCCTAGTGAGTCAGATACACAGTCACAGTTTTATCTGCATGATTTACATCTCATTATCAGTTTCCCTTCATGGCATCTCTAACCCTATTCATTGACCACGTCACAACTTGTCATTCAAGTCCTTCTCTTGTTCCACTACAACTGCAGTATCTGCTCCTCTCAGAGTTAAATCAAAATGACGATGACTTCATGATCACCCCTCTGTTTCTTCAGTTGCACATCTCCTTTGTGCTGCTCTTGCTTTGTTCAGCCAGGTTCCCCTTCTGTTCCTCAGCTGCATGAATTTATAATAAGTGCCTGGCTCTATAATGATGTTTTTATCACACACCAACACTTATCAACCCCTTCACTTCATCATTGTCTCCAACTTTTGGTTTCTTAATCCACAACTTGTACTGGTGTCTGATACTTCATTACATTGACCTCGATGCATAACAGATGGAAAAAGTAATTAGCTGCCTTTCTGAAATTCACCTCTGCCAACCTTATATGGAGCAGTAGCATCTAAGTGTATTTAGACAACTAGAACACTACACAGGGACTCTGGCAGTCACCAGGATGTGCTCACACTATTATTACTTGACCTTCCTTACTCTTCACCTCTGACCATTTGTTTGTGGTGTTCACTTCTGTGCTGTCAAAAGGGCTCTAAGGGTTTGAAGGCTGGGGCTGTCTGCCTGCTATATTACTGTGTAAGAACAGCTCAAAAGAAAGGAGGTTCTATGAAGCTTCTGTGAACTTTGACAGGAAGGCATAAATGAAATGAGTGGCAAAAATGCTGAAAAAAGAGCAATTCTTTAAGTCGGTCAAGGCTGGGGAGGCTTACAAAGCTCTCTGGAGGACTTCATAAAGGGTCAGAACTTGGATATCCACCATTCTCAACTCCTACAGATTTTAGTTTTAGCTGCATACATCAATGCAAATAAACACATAAGACATAAGAAAACATTTCTAGAAATTAAAAGCTAAAAGCATGCAGAAAAATAATTTAATTAAAGCATAATCCATTTGTTTAGTCAAACTTCCTGCTTCAAAGCACAGAAGAATGCTATGCATGTGTTGATGCATATTCATGAGCATGTAAAAGGACCACAGTGCTGAAGACACAGCTGATCAGTAGCTGGGGCTGTGCTGCAGTGTTACATAAGGCAAGTTGATGACTTTGTAAGATGACATTTTCCTTTCCAGCATTTAAGGGCTTGGGGTTTTTTTTCTGCATTTATAAAGTATTTCAAATAAATGCTCACTTTAGGGGTTTTTTTACACCATCGAGGACACGTTGGATAATCACAGTGTAAGATAAAAACACCAGTTGCCTTCTGTCACAGAGGACAGCAGACAAAAGATGTCCTCATCTGTTCTGTGGCAACTACCCTGCGATCCTGGAATTACTGTTCTCTCTGAATGTTCATGAGCCAAGGTAATACGAGCACAAGGAAAAGCCAAAGGAAAACCTTCCCAGTTCTGAGCAGCTCTGTGCATGAGGAAGAAGGAAATGTCTCACCCCTCAGAATGACTCGATTTTAGACAGGTGATTAATGCAAATCCCAGAAGATGAGAGTTCTGCTCACAAGAATCAGAAGCACTGGGACTCCATGGGCTCCTTGGGAAGGTCTGCTGTGCTTCAGGGTGGCAACTCATGCTCAGTTCAGGGTATGGCTGCCCCTCTGCCAGGCACAGGGAGGACACTGATGAGAACACAGCATTTCCCTAGCAAAAAAAAAAAAAAAAAATTATAGATATATGTATAGATATATATACCCAGGGATAAAAAGTCAGACTTCTCACAAAAAAAAAAAAAAAAAAAAAAAAAAAAAAAAAAAAAAAAAAAAAAATCCTTTTTTTTACCAGAAAAAAAGCTAATAAAAGAAAAGGAAAAGGAAATGTTAAAAAAAGAGGAGGTTA
>WYEA01018023.1:0-10298 GCA_033558465.1 Alcedo atthis
TTCCAGTCCCCCTTTTTTTCTCCTCTGGGGTGGTAGGAGGGTTGCAGTGTGCATTTCCAGGGCCATTTCTGAACAGGTGACTAAGTTCTCCTCTTCATCCCTGCTCTGTTACTTCAGCAGCCTCTTTCTCTTTTTCAGAAGTGCATCTCTGAGAGCCAGCTGAAGCAGACACAAGAGGGGGAGAACCCAGGTAAGAAAACACCACCACTCACATCAAAAAACCACTGCATTTATCAGCCACAACTGGGAGCAACACCTGGCAAATGTTAACACCCACAGGGACACAAATGCTGGGGGTTCTTAAGCTAAATAAAGGGTCAGGCCTCAAAACCAGCTTTGCAGTACAGCAGCAAATCTTAGCTGATGAAAGATTAGAGCAACAAACTTCTTCCACTGACTCATGGTCAATTAGAAGACATGAAGACAAAAGTTCAGTCCAGCTAAGAGGTAAGCAGGATTAAGGGGCATTTTTTGAAAGACTATTACAACGCTTTTCAAGGGGAGAGAAGGAGAGTTGTTGGCATTTCTACCTGTCGCTCTCAAGAGATTTTGGTCTGCATTTCAGATGTGGTTTTAGCTGGTAAGGGCATCTAACTCTGGATTATATACAGCAGCCCATTTTATTTACCACCAAACAGAAGCAGAACACAGTTTTATACACCTATGGTACTGCAACCCACTTGTAACTATTATTTCCAAGTGATGCTCAAAAGAATTGGTGCTGTGGCCTAACTTGAGTGAAAAAAAGTATAGAAAAAAAATCCTCTTTCACCATTACATTTAAAACTTGAAACATGAATCCTGAGAGCTGGGTTAATTCTGCCTCATTTGGGGTGAGGCAGAACAATGGCAGAGTCTACAAAGGATAATTATTAGCCCAGGTTTTCTGTTTAATACTTCAAACATGTTCTCTACTGAGTCTCTAGAGTTTGTTTGCTGCTTTTAAGGCAACAAATTGCAGACAAATGTGCATTATCCTCATGACCTCATCCTGGAAACATCCCCAAGGAGGGTGTGTCAAAGCATCTGGGAGCACCAGCAGAACTAAAAGCACACACAGCAGCACCCAGGAGCAAGACCCCTGCTTAATTGGCTTCTCCTCCACTTTTTTCTTGGCACACAGTCAAAGGAGTTCCATTTTCTAACACCCCCTAAAACCCCAGGCTGGCCACCTGCCAGGTTAGATAAAAGGATTGGAAGGCAGATTGTTGTGAGCACAGGCTTAACCTGGCAAGGTGAAACACAGCAGGGCAAGGCAGGGGGCCTAGAGCAGTGCTCTGCCAGCACCTGCCACCCACCTTGAGCAGCTGCAGAGAGGCAATAAAGGGCATTTTTGCCCATGCCTTAGCTACAGGTGGGAGAAGCCCCCAGGTGAGCTCAGGGCCACACGATCATCACCTTCCTAACCCACACCCGACTCCGCAACAGAGCTTGGTCCTCAGGCTGCATTTAAGACTGCCAAGGGCATTCCTCACCCACCACCTCCTCTGGGGTAGGGTTCAAGGGCAGCCACCAACCCAAGCCAGCCCTTCACCCCCAGCAGAGATGTGCTGCTCAGTGGCCCACCCAAGGGTACCTGCTTCTCCCTGAAGGAACGCTTGGTTTTCGTCCGGACGTTGTGGCTGTATCTCATCATCATGAAGTTCTTGTTCTTCTGCTTTTCTTTGTTGGAAGAGCTGGCAAAGGGGTTAATTCTTGTTTTCTTCTTCACAAATTCTTTCCTGTCTGTTTTCCCAGCCTAGAAGAAACATTATGTCATCCATGGGGGGGGGGCATTCTCCTATCCCCTGCTGACACCAGCTGTCTAAGGTGATCATTTCCATGGCACAACCAAGCAATCCAGCTGCTAAGGTGATCATTTCCATGGCACAACCAAGCAATCCTGGCTGAGAGTCAACCAAGTGCTACATTTCTGAGCCCTGAAGCCACAGGGGATGAGCAGGTGTCTGTTTTCACCCTCACCAGCAAGAGGCTGTTTGTTACAGCCAAACTGCACCTGCAGCAGCCTGGCAGCTGGACGTGGGCCTTAGAGATGCAGCCCCACCTCCTGCCAGAGGAGAGCAGCAGCGAGGGTAAGAAATGAGCCAGTTCCTCACCATGGCAGTTGCCAGCCTGGTCTCCTTGTCTGATTTGGGTTTCTTGTGCAGGTGTTCAATGTCTCTGAGCGAGAGCAGCTCCCCCCTGTACAGACACATGACAGCACACAGAGATGCATCCAGCAAGCACAGCAACACGTCCTCTCGACCCTTCCTCTGCAAGGTTCCTACCTGCCCTCCTCCTCTTCATCATCTATCTCAATGTTTTTCCTCTTGGCAGCTTTGCCAGGTGCAGAATTCACTTCTTTGGCCAGCTGGGCGAGGCGGATTTTGCGGAACTCTTCCTGGGTGAGCAGCCTGCTCGTGCTGACTGCTGCAGCCTTGGCCTTCCTTTCCTCTGCAGGCATGCTCTTCACCTTCTCTGCCTGGGGGAAAGATGCAAAGGAGGATCAGCCAGGGCTTGAGCAGCTCTCTCTGTGCTGCAATCCATGACCCCTGCCCTCCCAAACACCTACGCAAGGGAAGGGGCTACCACCGGCTGCTGGGATCCCCGGGTCATATGGGCAACATGCAGGGTGAACCCCCCAGCTCTCCCCCTCACACAGCCACGGGTCAGGAACAGCACCTCAACCCACCCATGCTGCTCAACTTGCTCCCCAGCCCTGTAGAGTATTTACTGAGTAGCCATACATCATGTATTAGAAAGGAAAAAATATGGTCTTTTAGTAACAAGATTTCTATTTGAGTTAAAAGGCACTTGGAACTCACTACTTCTTGCTGGTCCTCATCTGAGGAGTGATGCACATCAATCCATTCTCCATCTTCATCATCATCTTCCCCACTCAGACTAGCACTTTCCCACCCATCTGCTCAGGGAAGAAACACACAGAGCTTGTAAAGCAGATTCTACTCAGCTGCTCAAGTGCAGGTTGTGTGGGGCAGTCACACAAAGTCAACAAAACACTATTTGGCTTCTTTAAAAATACTATTTTATAGTAAACATCATGAAAAGCTGACAGCTGAAGTTTCACAGCTGTACAACATCTGCCCCTCCTTTCCCATCCCTCAGTGGCCATCATATGAGCAACACAGTGATCAATATCAGCAGGTAAATTGCACTTAGAGATGGTATCAGTGCTTCTTCATGGAGAAGCAGACACATGGGAGCCATGCAGCACATCACAGCAGCAAATGAAATGCACCAACACCACTATGACACCCAAATAAAACCTCAATGACAATGACACTCTAGAAAAATAATGGTCAAGAACAAGGCCAACCTTCCTCTTGGGTTCCTCCCTTGTCCTTTTGACTCTCAACATCCAGCACTTCTGCTCCTGGAATGTAATCCTTGGCATCCAGTTCTCCATATTCATGAATCTTGGCTTCCACTGAGGCCTCAGTGGGTTTGCCCTGGCAATGAAAACGTATCGAGCAGGCTGTTAGTTTAATGCCCACAAACAAGCACCTGAGCCCAAGTTTTCAGGGAGTTCAGTGCACCCAACCCAGGATTTACCCTGAATTTCTTCTGCAGCATCTCTGGGTTGAGCGAGCGGAACAGATGGATCAGGGTTCTTGCAGACATCATGACATCTACCCACAAAACAACAAACCAGAGTCAGGAATCAGTACAGACAAGCAGAACTCTGAGCAAACAAAGCCCAACCAATCTGTGTTTTCAGCCTGCTCATCCCAAGTTCTGGAAGAACATACTGGAAGCAATACCTCAGACCCCTTAAAAAAAAAAACAAGGCATCACTGTATGAAAACAATGGCAATGAAAGACCAGATGATGCAGGAGAAAAGGGATTTAGAAGTTGTATTCATGTAATCCTTACTTTTATTTTTATGGGTCTTGTACTGAACAAGGTCTTGGAGCAGATCTTCACTCATGGCTAATGGGCATCTTGCAGTGATTTCTTTTATTGCATTGATTCTAAAAAGGAAATTCAAATCAGTTATTTTCTGGATGCTCCAGCTGGGAGAGACTCCCAGAAGGCCAGTAATAAACTGATTTACTTGCTGATCATTCTTTTTTAAAAAAAAAAATAAAGCCTAAACTGCCCCACCATGACATCTAGAAAAGTCACAGCACTAAGCACATAAACCCCAGATTCAGGGGAGTTCATCAAAAATATTCCAATTTTCTGCTGAGATATTGTCCTAACTTGGCTTTATCCAAGTAGGTCCTTAAATTGACAGGAATAAGTTGCAGGTGGTTTAAAAAGAAAACCCTTTTTCTCATTCCAAGACAGCTGACTAGGCTTGGCATGACTGTACTCACCCCACAGTCATGACCTCCCCAGAGTTCTTGTCAGTGACAAAATTGTTGGCAATGGTCATTAAAACCGACTGGATAATCTGAAAAGGAGAAAAAATTTAAATAACCTTAAGACATTAAGTGAAACTGGGAAAATGACTACATGTTATTAGCAGTAATCAAGATTACTCTGGGTTTTTCAAGGGAAGGGGCCTAGGCAGAGGCCCTTTCCCCCTCCCCACAAGGACCACCAAAGACAGGTGAGCTACTGACCTCAGGGGGCACCAGCTGGTGTGAAGCCTGTGCAGCAAACAGCAGAATCCTGGTCACCTCTGGAAGAAAACAAGAGGGAAGAACATGCCCAGGTATCCTGCTGCAGCTCTCAGAACAACACATCCACCTCAGCACAAGTCCCCAAGCTGTTCCCATTCAGAGTTCTCTGGGACAACAATTTATTCCCTCCCAAAAAAAGCTTTGGGAACTCATCCTGGTGCTCAAGGAGACTCAGGAGATGGATTGGATTCCATCACTGGGGTTTCTGCAGTGCCCAGAGCACACACAGCTCCCACAAAACCCAAGTGCCTGGCATTTCTGGCAGTCAGGGCTTGGTACAACCTCCATCCACACCCAGGCTACTCCTCCCTGTGGACCTGTGACAGGCTGGACCAGCAGGACTCACCTCTCTGATGGGGCTGCAGGAATCTCTGGACAAAGGGGTAGAAATTGAAAAGGAAAAGCTGCAGGGGAGAAATGGTCACAGGTCAGCATCTCAGCTGGTGGGCACCTTTGGAGGGTGATGCTCTGGGTGCACACACCTCGTGTATTCCAACCAGCCTGGAGATCAGGTCCATGAGCATCATCTTCACTTCAAATCGTTCCTTGCAGCTCTCCAGCTGCTTCAACAGCTTCTCTGCAAAGTCTGGAAGAGGCAGGAAGAGTTTTGTGGCAGACTTGTGAGCACAGTGAAGAACTTAAAAGGCAGTTGGGTTTGGATTTAAGCCCCAGTGCCCTACAGAGAAATTAATGGCCAGAGAACTTTCCCCAGTGGGTGGTTTTTGTCACCCTTTTGGCCATGTAATGAAGCAACAGGACAAAGAAGACCCCAGGTGTCCCCTTGTCACCCTTCTGGCTACTTCTCCCTTCCCCTCTCCTCACAGAGCTGTGTCCAAGCTTCAGAGTCTGGGATTAAACCACCTTGAAGAAAAAAAAGAAAAAACACAACAAAAACCAAGTTTTTACCTTGGGGATCGTGAATCAAGTGAATGGCAGAGAAGTTGAACACCTCTGGCTTGTTCTTCTTCTTATGTTTCTGGGGGGCAGAGAAGAAAAGTCATTTTTCTTCCTGGGAATAACCTGCAAGGGCTTCAGTTTCAGGCTGCTGGGAAAAGCTGCTGCTGCCTCCCAGTAAGACCCAGTAACCCCCCCACTAAGAAAGAGACAGCCCCAGTAACCCCCCCACTAAGAAAGAGACAGCCCCAGTAACACCCCCACTAAGAAAGAGACAGCCCCAGTAACCCCCCCACTAAGAAAGACAGCCCCAGTAACCCCCCACTAAGACCCAGTAACCCCCCCTAACCTCCCAGCATCCCTCCCAGTACCCCCATAACCCCCCCCAGCATCCCTCCCAGTGCCCCCCCAGTAACCCCGTGGCCTCCGGTGCTGAGCGGAGCACTGGGAAAGAGGCACATTGGCTTTTCAACACTGTGAGGAGTGCAGACATCCCTGAGAGCAGAGGCAGCAGTGGCCCAGGAGCTGTGCAGCAGCAGCAGCAGCAGCAGCAGCAGCAGCAGGGTGCCCAGCTGGCAGGTGGGTGCCCCCCTCACCTTGAGGACCTTCATGGCCTTCTCCAGCTTCTTCTTGCGTTTGCTGCTTTTCTTGTTGGTGGCGTAGCGCACGAGCAGGTCCCTGGCTGTGGGAGCATCATCCTGCACAAAGGAGACCCCCCCAGCTGGCCTCAGCCTTCCCACTGCCACCCCACACACTACAACCAGCACCATTTGTCAGCATCATGGAAAAAAAAAAAACAACCAACCAAACCCTGGTTTCCTCCGTTTCATCCCACAGAAAACTCAATCGGGTGTTTTCTGCACGAGGTGGAGCACGCTGGGGCCAGCTGCCAAAGCCACCCAACCACACCACCAGCTGAGAAACCAGGATGGAAACCAAGCAGAGGCAGGGTGAGCAGGGTGACAGGCCTGTCAGGAGTTTGGGAGAACCACCACACGCACCTCAGATTCCGAGTCGCTGTCTTGTTTCTCATCTTCATCCTTCCCCAGAAAGAACTTCAAGCCAGCAACTAATACCTGCAAAGCACAGGAGGTTTCTGCAGGACAGGAGTATTCACAGCAGCCCTGCATCCAAGTCTCCAGTTCTGCAAAGACTCTCCCCATTTTTTACAGGCAGGGATATGAAGAGAGCAAACCAGCTCAGACCGAGGAGCCACGGCTGGTTTTTGCCCAACAGCCAGAGGCACACACACAGAGACAGAGAGCAGCTGGGCTTCCTCAAAGCCCAGAACAGGTCTGAAGATGCCACTTCTCTTCCCACCCTTGGGCACAGCAGCTCCAGTCTAATGGCTGGAGTGCTGCTCTCACCTTGGTCACTTTGGAGAAGCAGGCAGTGGTGATGACATTGACTGTTTTGGCATCGTTCCTGCAGCAAGGCAAAAATCACCTTCAGACTGCAAACCAAGCTCAGGAGCTTCTGTCCTTTTCACAGCAGCTTCAGGTGAATCAACAGCATCTAGTTCAGACTGACTGCAGGGATACACACTCCAGGAATGCACTGGAGTTACCACTTGCCCCACTGGAGAAATGAAAATATCCCCCCTACTAAGGGAAAAAACTCCATGCAGAATTCCACCTGGTGCTAGACAAGCAGCTGGATGCTTTTTGTGGATCCAAATCTTCAGCTCATGCAACACACAATTTACATCAACTATTCAACCTAAATGACTCAGGCTTGACACAAGGCAGGATTTCTTCCCAGCTAAACTCCCATTCCACAACCCCCCCTGGAAAACAGATCCGTGCATTGAAGTGGCTGCTCCCCAGGCTACAGCAGGGACATCAGGATGGCTGCCCCACAGCAGGAACCTACCAGATATTCCTCCTGTAAAGCTCTATCATCACATCCAGGGAGATCTTGGCAGCAGTGGGATTGCTGTCCCTCAGCATGGTGTACATGAAGTTCTGCAGCATCTGAGGAAAAAGGTTAAGATCCAATTCGTGTTTCTCAGAAGGTGAGAAGGTGAAATGAAGCAAATCCAGAGAGGGGAAATACTTACTGTGTTGACTTTATTGTTCTTGTGCTTAGCATTGACATTCTTGATGTCTGCCACGATGTGAGTGTAGAGGGTCTGCAGGGACAGGCAGCAGGGAGTCAGCTCTGGGCTGCTGCAGGAGCACCAGGGCACCCCCAGAGCCTAAGCACCACCAGCCCATCACCCCCAACAACATTCTCTTGTCAGTTTACTTGGAAAACATCAGGTACTCCACGTTGCAGCAGCACAAGCTGCAGTGCAGCAAAGCAGGAGAAGCAGCAGCATGAACCAGTGCTTCAAAAACCCCACCCAGGCACCTTCTGGGGGCCAGTTTGGTCCTTCTGGGGGGGGGGGCAAAAGGCAGGACTGACCTGTCTCAGCAGCTTGTCGTGGCACCTCAGCAGCTGGAAGAAGAGCTCCAGCAGACTCGTGGGGCTGATCAGGTTCTTGTTTCTTAGCAAGATCAAAGCCTTACAGAAAGTCTGGAAGAGAAACCGAGGCTCAGAACCAACACATCCCAGCGTGCCCCACTTGCCAGCTCCCTTCGGGAGCAACCAGCAGCTCTCATCTCGCCCGGGCCGGGCAGCCGTGACCCGCAGGGGGTGCTCACCATGCGCAGGTCCGAGTCCAGGACCGTGTGGTGGTAGGAGAGCAGCTCCTTCAGCTGCTGGGGAAAGCTGGCCATGTGTTCCGGGTAGCAGTGGGCGACCTGGGCACAGACGGAGCTGAAGCACCCAGGGGGAACACCGGGTTACCTCCTCGCAAGACCGGGAAGGGGCGAGGCGCCCTTACCTGCGCCAGGAACATCACCAGCTCCGCCAGATCCTTGCTGGGCTTGTCCGGCTGGAAGGTGAAGATCTCCACATGCGACTGGTAGTGGTGGTACTGCTGGAGGAACTGAGCGCACACCGGGACGGCGACCGCTGAGCGGGGCGAGCAACACCCCCCACACCCAACCCACCGCGGCTTCCCCCCGCCTCCTTCCCCCGGGCTCCGTACCTCCTCGGTGTAAGACGTCGGGTCCCGCTTGATGAGGTTCTGCAGCTGCGGCAGGTTGCTGGGCAGCTTGTTCCCCTGGCGGCCCGACATGGTGGCTCCGAACCGCCGCCGGTCCCACCGCAAACGCCGCCTCCTCCTCGCCCGGAACACGTGAGTCAGCGGCTGGGCGGCGCCATCTTGGCCCGTCCCTTTCCGCGCGCCCACCGGCGCCGCCGAGGGACAAACCGCTGCGAGCGGCGCTCCCCGCACAGCGCCCCCCTGTGGCGCGGAGGGCCCCGCGCAACCAGGAGCTGCCTCGACGCCCTCCCCAGGGAAAGGCTGCGGCTTACTGGGAGCCCCGGCCTCCTTACTGGGATCTCTCCTGGGACTGGGAGCCCCGGCCTCCTTACTGGGATCTCTCCTGTGACTGGGAGCCCCATTGTCCTTACTGGGATCTCTCCTGTGACTGGGAGCCCCGGCCTCCTTCCTGGGATCTCTCCTGTGACTGGGAGCCCCGGCCTCCTTCCTGGGACCTCTCCTGTGACTGGGAGCCCCATTGTCCTTACTGTGACCTCTCCTGCTACTGGGAGCCCCATTGTCCTTACTGGGACCTCTCCTGGTACCAGGAGCCCTGTTCTCCTTCCTGGGACCTCTCCTGGTACTGGGACCACTGGCAAACCATGTGAGGCAGAGACCAGCAGTTTTCCACTCCAGCAGCTCAAAACCCTGCAGCATTTCAATTCATGCAGCTCCAAGGAGATCTTGGGGACATAAAGACCCAGGGAAGACCTCAAATAAGCCCAAGACTAACAAGAGAACTTTTAAGTCCTACCTGTTCCTGAAGAAAGGCCTTCAATATAACTTTGTCTGCCTGGAAATGGTGTTTAAAAGCAGCTTTTCTGGGCTCTTCATATTTACACCCAAATGGTCAAAGCAAACCATTTGTGCTACGCAAGGTACCCTCAGGTCAGCTTCAGCACACTCATGATATGAAGCAGAGCCTTGAGGCTCCAACTCCAACAAGTCCCCACACTAAAAACCAACTAACAGCACCACATGAGGTCCTGGCAGTGCTTTACCAGCTCTGACAGAACAATTTCTTAGTAGCTTTCGAGCTGCAGGCTGGAGAGAGTGTTTTCTAACCCAGAACATCCCTGGCTGGGCAGTTGATGCCCTGGGCTGTCTGTGCTCACAAATTCTCTGCCTGGTCACAGGTGGTGCTGGGGAGAACCCAGCCACAACCCACCTGCAGCTGCCACCCCTCTGGATAAGGGGTTAATACACCATTAGGACTTGGAATTTGTTAACACTGCTTCTCAGTTAAGTTAAACAAGACCTTGCCACTAAAAAGTTTGAGTGTAACAGGAGTAAAAACATCCCAGTAGAACAGAAAGCCAGAGACCTGTGACTTCTTAGCTGAAAGCCACCACATACACCTGCTCAAACCACAAAGACACCTAAATAAACACCCAAAACCTTCTTTAAGTCTAAATCTTGGCTTTCAAACAAAATAAAAAGAAATCTAATAATTAAAAACCCATTAGCATCCACTTCTCCTCAGCTTTCCCTGCTGCTCCCAGGGAAGCAAAACCAGAAGCAGCTTCCCAGTGTGAGCTTTTATACCCTGAGCCTTTCCCTCCTGCTCACTCATTGGTCTGCTTGTAATGAGCTCATTAACCAGGAATGCTTAAATTCACAGGTGAAACCCTCTTTTCTTCTTCTTTGCTGCTCTGGGGTGGGGCTGGAGGGTTCCTTGGCAGAA
>WYEA01018024.1:0-50405 GCA_033558465.1 Alcedo atthis
TCTCTCCCCTTTGGGGAGGGAGGGGGGTTAAAAGAGAGCGATCTGTTATCGGTCTGGGGGCTGCCCTGACCCCAAACCGGTACACTTTGAAACAGGAGTCCTTGGTCCCAGTGCTACTACAGACTGACAAGTTAGTATTGTTGCAGAGTAGTAAGAGATTGGTCCCATTTGTTCCAAGAATGCTGAAACGTACATTATTTTCTGTATTTTTTTTTATAAAGTGCTTCTCTTCTGTCCAAACAGTTGAGTATGTGAGTGCATCTGTTCATGCTGTTGTTCCTGCTTCCTCCACCATAAGACTGTATCACACAATGCCCTGATGAACCCTGGTTTTCAGCTATATTTATTAACTTTCCCACAGTTGGCTTGTCATTTAGTAGTTGCATCATGTGCTGTTGGCAAAATAATTGGCTTGTGGTATTAAACTTGCTGGCTTGAATGTTTGGAAGCTGCACAGCTTGTTTTGCTTTCCTATGTTGATTGCAAAATTCTGAAATAAGCACCCTGACAGTGCCTGTGCATCAGCTGGTTAAAAGGGCAGAATCCCATGGTTACTCCTAAATTTAACTTAACCTGGTGAACCAGAGCTCCTGTCTAGTTAGTGACCAGTGTCATGTTAAGAAAAGAGTTGAAGGCTGGAAAGGGGATAAAAGGGAAGAGAACTTGAAGATGCATCAGAATTCTGCCAGCAGAGTGTCAGATATATTTTCCTTTTCCTAATGGGAATAACACAGTACTTCTCTAGTAGAGAGGTTTTATTAATCAGAAGTGCTGATGTTACCTCAACTTACAAAATAGTCTCAAGAACCAGCCTTCTGCCTTTGCAGTTCCATCTTCCACATTATATAACAGATACTTTTGCAAAAGCACCTTAGGGCATCTCCTTGCAGTTCCTCTGCTCTTCCCAAGTACTTACTTCCCACTCAAGGAGCCTCAAATCAGTTGTTGCATATTTCCAAGTAGCACAGTTTGTATTTCTCTGATTCTTTCCCAGACAAAACTATGTGTCTGCTAAATTAGGGTTGTTTGGCGTTGTTGGGTATGGGATTTTATTTTTATTTTAAAATGAGGAAAACAGCCTCAGGCAATTTTGCCTTATTCTTCAGAACACTTTTTCTATTAAGCAGTATGGCTTTGCCCAGACATAGGTTGAAAACAAGAGACAGCAAAGCACAGCTATTAGCTATGCATAACTATCTTCTTTTTTTAACAAACATAACAGCAGCTAATGGCTTATGTTTATAATCTCTAAGCTGCTAGTGTGGTATCCTAGCTGAGCAGCCTTAATGTGGATGTTTTTGCAATTAGCACTGCAGGACAGAATGTTGGAAAGTAGTTTAGTTTTCCTTTATGTGCTAGTTTGTCTGTTAAGAGTAGTCCACTTAAAATTTTTACATTGCACCTCTGTTTGGATGACTGTGAAGGGAGAAATGTGGAATAGTTCATAAACCAGCAAACACTGGTACAAAAATATACTTGGCTGCAGTTTAAAGGTAATTACGTTGCATAACTTGCTGTAAAATAAGAAATCTCCTACATTTTAAAGGCTAAGGCGTGTAATGGAATGTAAATTTTCTGCCCATAAATGGTCTTAACTTACAAGGATGTTTCTTTTTTCCTAATAGAAATACCCTGTGTCAAGAATAACCTACTGCAGTCAAGGTGATTATGTTGCCATTCTGTGTGACCGGTAAGAATAAATGGAATATTGGGTAAAATTATCACAGCTCCTGCAGAGGCAAGAGCAGCTTTCCCTGTTGGCTGTCCCCCAGCCTGCAGTGCTTGGTGATGTGGATTTCTGAAGGTCCCAGACATGCCTGTGACCCTGCAGGGATGCTCTGAGTCCTTGTTGTGCTTGGGCTGAGTGTGGTGGTTACCTGACTTTGCTTTTTGGTTTGTGATGCCTTTACCCCATAGGAGAAAACACAGTGCTGGGATGAGTGAGAGCTCTGCTCAGTGCTTAGGATGTCTCCATAAACTGCTGTGCCTGATCCATGTGGTTTGAGTCCTCAGGGTGTTGTGGCAACAGAGCAGCCAAACTTCTATTCCTGTATTCTGCTCCTGTTAACAGGTTCAGCTGTTCTTCTCGGAACTGCAGCATTGCTTCAGTTTAAAACTCTGAAGAGACTCCATTGGCTTTTGTTTTCAAACATACACATTTGCATAAAGAGAGAGCACTTGGCAGCTAAATAGCCAGAGTCCTGAGGAACTGTACAGATCTGACCAGCAGGGGAATGTCTTGTGAAAGGATGGACAACCCATCTTCCCCTCTCGTTCAGCAGCACAGATCTTCCTCGCTAAAGCTTGCCAACAGGAAAGGGACAGATTGATCTGTCCCCTCGGGGGACTTGCAGCCTTAGCTGCTTCCCATCACACCTTCTGCATCCAGACTGGCCCTGGAAGGGAAGGTCGTGTTGGCCAAGTGCTGTGCCTGTGTCACTCAGCCCAGGGGCTGTGCTGTGCCCTGTGTCAGGCTTTTACTGCCAGCTCCCCAGCCCAGTTTCTGAATACATCTGCCATGTAGACCTGTAGGTGACCTCAGGAGGGAGCTAAGGTGTCCTGCCTGGAATAGTCAGGAGTTGTCTGAGGAAGGTTAGGAAACAAAGCACATAGAGGCTTTGGCTGTTTGAGGAGTGAGTGCTGATGGGAGAGGTGGGGATGAGTGCAGTGCCAGTGTTATAGAACTGTGTCAAACTTTCCTGTCCTGCTTATTCACCCTCTCCTCACCAGCGTGTAATTCCTTTCCTGTTTTATTTTGACTGGTGCTCAGCTGCATGTTCCCTCAGGTGAATAAGCCTTGTAAAGTGCTGTGATGCAAGACTTCTTATATAAATCCTTAGTAATCCTTAAGAAATTCTCCTTAGTACCTTTTCTTTTAAAGAAAAGGCAGTGTTGGCTGCTTTTTTCATGTAGCACTTGAAAAGCCATTTGACAGGTGAAGTATTTGCAGCTCCTGCTTCAGAGAAGCAAATGGCACTTGAAGTGCTAGTGTATTTTTTGCAATTCCTAATGACTTCGTTTTGGCTCCATTAGGGATAAAGAGTGGGTGTTTGTAGTTTGCTGTACAAGTGATGGATGTAGGTGGATTTGGTAATAATGGTAATTAAGTTTTTCCTCTCCAAAGTGTTTCCGCAGTCTACATCTTCCAGCTTGATGCCACTGCTCTGCAGCTAGTGCACAGGCAGCAGATCTCACTGCAGCACAACGTCTGGGACATTGCATTTGAACAAACAGGAGACCTGTGGATTTTGGAGGAAGACAGGGAAGCTCCTCTGCAATTGTACAGACCATGTGATGGACAGTGGAAGGTAGACAATTCTGTTATGCTCACATCCTGAAGGTTTTGTGTTGTCTTGAAGCCATAACAAAAAATGAAGGAAATTATGTTCCATGAAAGCTAAAAGCCACTGTTGAGACTGAATACAAGTCACAGATACACATCTCATTCAGTTTCTCTCACTAACACAAAGCTGCTGAGAGCTTCTAACAAATTCCAGTCTCCAGTAAAGGAACATCTGGCACAGCTCAGGCAGAGCAGTTGTCAGCCATTGTACTCAGTGCTTTAAACCATTGCCTGTGCTTTCTGGGCTACAATTGATTGTTTAAAAGAACCCCAAAACCTACAAAACATCAAAATCTCTCTGTGGTTTGCTCAGGAATGCTTTTCATAGTCTTCCCTGAGCCTGCCTCTGAGGAATCCTTTGAGGGACAAGGCATCCTGGCAACATTAGGGGATTATTTTGAGAACAGGGAGTCCAAAACCAGGGATGTGCTATCAAGTTCTCTGTAACAGCCTGTTAAACAACTGGAAATGTGCTTGGTATGTGCTTAAGTCCACAGCTAATTATAGTATAGTTGTGAAGTAGATTTAAGTGCAACTTCTTTGACCCTTAGGTGTTCCCTGTGATACTCCTTTTTCTCACAGTATATGGGAATCTGTTTTCTTTTCCTTCAAGCTTCAGAGCTTCCCCAGCAGAACACAATGACCTCAGTCCACATTTCTATAACAGTACTGGAAAAGAAGGATCCTAAAGGATGTCATGGCAAGCTTACACTCACTCTTCTTTCAATGTGCTCATCTGAGAGCTTTTTATAAAGTGTGTCATAAACCATTTGTTTATTATTCCCAGAGCATCATGCAGTGTTCCATTTTTTTCCCAGACTGTATCTGATGACAAAGGATTACAGAAGATGTCAAAATACATTAAAGACAACTGGACAGTGTTTGAAGGTGAGAAGTTTGGCTGAAAACCCCAGGAATTGTAATTTTAATATCTAAAGTGCAAGATTTAGGAGCAATAGCTGAGTTCAGGTTAGTTCAGCTGGCTGTTGATGTCACTTGATCTTTCAGTTTTCTGTTCCATCATTGCATCTCATATAGAAGAATAGATGATGAATGCATTTAGCTTACAATTGCCACAAAATAATGCAGGTGTTTAGATCTGAATTGTCTCATTGTAACTGTTTTATGAGGACACCTTATCATAGGGATGCATCTAAACACCCTGTGACAGAGCTCCTGGAGTCTCTCTTACTGCTGTAATATAAAATACTGTTGTTTGTCATCTTGTCTCTTACCTGGGTGTGACACTTTATCAGAAGTACAGTGGAGATAGTGAGAATGGAATAGCCATAGGAGGAGCAGCTTTGTTATAAAGATGGGCCATTTGGGTCCACCTTGGCAAAGCAGATTATGTGGAGCTTGCTGTGTTTGAAGGGTGTGACCCTAGATGGCATAATCAGGGATGGAATTCATTGGTATTGGGGTTGGTTCATTTTACTTTTGATTTCTACCCCACCTCCAGCCTGGCAGAAAAATAATGCATGATTTACTACTTCAGAAGAGCCCTATCTTTCCAGATAGTTGGGGGTTTTTTGTTTGTTTGTTTTGGGGGTTTATTTATTTATTTAAGAACCACCCAATTTTATTTAAAATTTGAAATTATGGCAGTAATGTTTGCAGGGTCAAGAAGAGCTTTGGCATGTGCTAGTGGGTGTCTCATGTATTGAGAGTTGATTAAATGAAATCTCTTTTCTGTGCTTTGCTGGGAGACTGGGAAACTTCTTTCTTAAGAAAGGTGTTACAGTTTGATCTCTCAGTCTGCTCTTGGTGGTAGTACCACCAAGGTGATTAACCCTAAATATTAGGTGGAAGAGTTGCATGAATGTGCAGTCTAATATAAAGTCTTAGTATCTCTTAATTGGCTGGTTTAGGCTTTAGCTATTATTAAGTAGGTACAGTCATTGAAATCTAATAGGATGTCAGGTACCCCTTTAGAAGGGAATGTGTTTGCATGTAGGTGTTGCAGATTTGATAGTTACAGACAGGCAGATAATTAGAAGTGTGAGGTCTGAGTGAAAATGAGCAACAGAGGAGTAAAAAGAGCAGGCAGGGGAAGAGATTCTGAGATTAATTAGCCAGCATAGCAAATTACACAGTAGCTGGCTGCATCTGCAGCTGGGAAAGGAGGACTGCTCAGATGACAGGGTCTATTATTGCTAATTAGTAACGGGAGGCTTACTTGATGAGCACTTATTCCAGTGCATAATTAGTGCTTGAAAAGGTAGTTACCTCTTTTTTAAAAGGTTATCATTATGTTGTTTAAACCTAGTTTTAATGGGTGCATATCATCCTTTTGTCATCTTGTTCCTCCTGATTAATGACTCTGTATGATTTAAGATGTGTAGGTCAATCTCAAAGTACACCTTGAACAGTTTGACATCTTGTTATAATTGATCTCAGAAAAACCTCTAACAAGATCTGGTGCAGGCTGATCAAGTAGAGAGTGGCAAACTGACAGCACACAATTTCTCACAGGGCCAAGGGCCAGTAAATTGGTTATGATGTGAATGCAAGACCCTGCAAATGAGAGGCCTGCACTTTGCTGAGGACTGGAGGGGACAAGTGGTTTTGTTGGTGTACTGAGGATGCTGTGTGTACCTTACTGTGGTGCACAGCACACCAGCTTCAGGACCAAACCCTAGCAGATGATCCTGTGTGATCCTGCTCTGGCAATGGGGTTGGACTAGATGATCTTTCATCCCTTCCAGACCCTGACATTCCATGGTTCTATGAAATGCTGGTTTTACTTGCATTTGCCCTATTTTAGAAGTGGGACCAGATAGGAATGCAAAGAGAACTAGAGGTAACTGCCTTTGTCAGGTACCACTCTAATAATTTTTAGAAATGTGGACCTAGCCAACCAGTCTTACTGTGTATTCTCTGCAGAAACAATCTGATTGGGTTTTTTTAGATAGTTCCCCATTAAACTTGTCTAAACTTTCAGTCTTGGAGGTGGTGTGATGCATATTATGCTGAATTCACAGAAAATGTGACAGAACCATTGGGGTGAATGTTTAGAAATGCCTTTGTGCTGTAGGACATCACTGTTTCCAGTCTGCTTCTCTGAGCTTCTTCTAAGATAATAATCTAGGAGGCAAGTTATCTAAGCACAGTTTACTAGTGTGCTTAAGTCTTGGGCAACAACTCCAGCAGGGTGTGCAATGGTAAGTGGTGACAACAGGATTTTTTTAAATGGGAGCCTTGCAGTTCTGTGAGCACCCACCATGGAAAGAGAGCTGTGTGCTCTCTTGGCTTGAATGGAAGTGTTTGCACATTTTTAGCCTAAAAATGGAGACCATGCTTGGCTGTGTGAACACAGGACTGATGTTTACCAACAGAAATTGGGCTTACACAGTGTAAATGCTGATATTTAATAAGTGGATAGGGCCACAGTAAATAGGTTGAAATGCCACTGTTTACAATTCACAGAATCACAGAATTATTGAGGCTGGAAAAGACCCAACACCACCACATTGGCTGGACCATGGCACTAAGTGCCACAGCCAGTCTTTCCTTAAACACCTCCAGGGACAGCGACTCCACCACTTCCCTGAGCAGCCCATTCCAGTGTCTGAGCACCTCTCTGTGAGGAAATGCTTCCTCATATCCAACCTAAACCTCCTCTGGCACAGCTTTAGGCCATGGCCTCTCACTGCTTGCCTGGGAGAAGAGTCCGGCCCCCACCTGACTGCACCTCCCTTCAGGTAGCTGTAGAGTGATGAGGTCCCCCTGAGTCTCCTCCTCCTGGTGACACTGCAAAGGGAATGAACCCTTGGCTTATGTTCTTGCTTTGCCCAATTGCAGGTTTCGTTGGTGCAGAGAGCCACTACAGCAATCTCTACAAGGCCTCATTTGATAACATGTCTGCCTACCTACAGAAGAAAGAAGAAAGGTTACAGCAGCAGAAAAAGAAAAGGCAGGATCTGCAGCGTGGGTCGAATGGACAAACAAAAAAGATGAAGACTGAAGAACCATCTCTATGACAGTGTTGTTCATAACTTCTGCCTTGCTGGGAGGAACTGATCCCACTGCAGACTGTTTTTAAATGTAAACTGAATTATGGAGGAAGACTTGTTTAAACTTTTATTCAGGTTCAGGTTTTCAGGTGGCCTGACATGAAAATATCCCTGTTGCAGCAGATAACACATTTGCAATATACCTAAGCTTCTAGCAGTATACAGGTGTTAGCAATTCAGTCCTAGGAATCTCTAATGCGTGATATATGAATATTGGAGATGGTATTTTCCTTGAAACAGGATTTTCTTTTTGCTTACTGTAGAGACTTTCTTCAGGTAGAAATGTGCAGACTAAAGATGATGTCTTTGTTTTTTACTCCTTTTGGTTTGTGTTGTGGTTTTATTTTTTTAATATTTTTTTTAAGGCTGTTGGTTAATATAACTAATTTAGTATGTCTGGCTATGGGAAAGGCATAATTTACCATACAGAAAGAAGGCATATGTATATGGAAGGTTGTATATGAAAGGTTTTTCTGTGTATGAAACGTTTTATCTGCAACTTCACCATCTCTGTTTTTACTTAAGTTTATATAGGGATTCTACCTAGCATCTAATATGTTGCTTCATACTTGTTGCACATTTATATAGGAAGAAGTGGAAAAATAGATTTTTTACACTGGAAAGTAAAAGTAAAATGTACCACTTGACTGTTCTTGGAAGGTACTTCTACTGCAGTAAGATCCTAGTGTGTCTGTGAAAACGACTGGAGAGCCCTATGTGCAAAACTTGGAGTGCATTCTGCTTCTTTCAAAAAAGAACTTTTTCATGTTGCAATTAGCCAAAAAATGCATCTTTTTGAAAAGTTATCAGTAAGAGCCTTATGGGAAAACTTCTTGCTTCATGTCAGGGCAAGATAGGCTTTCATCTGCCAGATGGCATCATGTCTGTATGGGACACCATGTACTGCATAAAACCAGGTGTGCACATCTGTGCAATCCATAAAAAGTGTTTGGAATTAGCTCATGAATCATGAATAATTATTTAGATTTCTTTATATATCTGTCCTCTTTGGAGTATCAGTGTGCTTGAAAAACATTGCACCCAAATTTTACATCTACTGATGTGTAAGACACTGTGGAGGTGATGCTTGTTTTGAGAATAGTGGGTATTCAGCAGGGAAGCAGAACTTTGTGCTTATGTGTACTCAAAAATTCAGTCTTGTCGAGGCCATGAGTCTTTCTCATGGATTTTCATATTCCTTCTGTTTGGAAGTTCCTCAAGCTTTGAGTGTGGCCTGTGTTCATACAGAGCCCATCCTTCACCTCCAGGAACTAAAGGCAGGTCTTTTTTTATGTCGTCAAACTATTATTTTAGCTAGGTCTTCTGAGATCACAGGGGATGGTCCCAAAAAATGCTCTGATGCTCTTAGCTGAGCATGGGAGAGCTGCAGAGCTGGTGGAGGCTGTGGGTGTGCAGGGCTCTCCTCCAGGCTGAGAGGACAGGGTGCTCTTGTGATCCCCACCCTGCCTGCTGTCGTGGAAGAAACCCAACATTTCTTCCAACACTTGAACTCAAAACAGATTGCAGTGTGTGAGAGTGACTCGAGATGTGATATCTGGAAGATGATTCAGGCCTTTTTGTTCTTTTTTCCTGCAAGTATTTCCTTCTATTCCATTTCATATTTCCTTTTCTGTGAGCAAGAGTACCTGAGCTCGAGGAGTAAGGCCATGTGTATCTGTGAACAGCTTTGAAGGGGTCTGGGAAAAGCCATCAGAGGAAGGAAACTTACTGGAAGGTCTAAATCCACTGTAGTGTGCCTACACCTTGAATGGAAACTGTCCAGCCAGCCACAGGTCATTCAAAAGGAGTGGACAGCAGTGCTGCAGAGGGTGAGACAGCACTGCTAGTTCACCTAGTTCAGCTGTGGATTTCTAGTGGCTAACCCTGGTGTTGCTGGCTTGTGTTTCTTATCTGAACTTTAGCCAAGGCATGTACCTGTGCCTAGCAAAAAGGAGATGGGTCACCTAGGGTATAGTTCTGCAGCAGAACCAAGAACCCTCAGACTCTGGTGGAAGGCATTTGTAGGGCACTGCACTAGACTTATTTTTTTTGTGGTGACTGTGTGACTACTTTGCCTCTCTCCTGAGCACTGACAATCCAAGGAGCCTTTAAAAATGCAAATAAGGAAAAAGTTGAAGCAATACTTTCCTCAGCATTTTAAAACAAAACTTCTGCTTCCTACTCCCATTGCTAGGATTTCACTGAAACCCCTTCAGCAGGGTGTTGTTGAACAGTGACCTGTCATAGCAGGAAGGAATCATGATGAAATGCAGCCCAGTTGCATGCTTTAGAACAGTCCTTGGATTTTAAACATAACTTCAAAAGCAAGCTTATTCTATACACAACGTCTAGAAACAAAAATGTTCCTATGTTCCTTTCTTAAAAGAAAAAAATCACAATACAGTTGCTTTACCTAATAAAAAGTTGCTGCCAATTTAAATACATTCCAAAGGCTGCTTCAGCTTTTTTTTTTTTTCTTTTTTGCTGAAATAGTTTGTAGGAAGTGCTTTGATCTGAAAAGGAAAAGTGATATGGGCTAACTTACTGCTTGTCCCTGATGTCATTAGTCCTGGTGATGTGGTGTGAACAAGGCCAGGATCACTCAGCTGAGTTCAGTAGTTTGCAAATGAGAAAAAAACAGTCTGTTTACAAGGCATCTACAACCAGAAAATTAAAACAAACAAAAAATGTGCATTTGTACATTACTGTGCCCTTCTGAACACGGGCTTCTGGAAATTCCTGCAAGGCTCTTCCACTCCTGAAGTCATTGCTTGATGCACCACATCAGCACTTCTGTACCCAGCCACTTTTTGCACATCCCTTTCCCTCACTCAAGGTCTGAGTAGAAATTCTGTGGGAAAAAAAATTTATTGGGGACTAATGGAGTCTGGAAAGCAAAGGAGCAGATGAGGGATGAGCCAAGCCAGCAAGGAGATGAAATGTAGGGACCTGCACATGAAGACTGCAGCAAAGGGCACATCTGTACACGTGTGGGCAGTGAGCTCTCAGGTCAGTGCCACCCCATCTGGAACATGGCTGCTTTGAGGCAAGGAGCAGAGCACAGCCTGGCAGCAGCCCACAGTTGCACTCATCTCCCTCCTGCCCCTCGAAACAAGAATTGCTCAGACTTTTTGCTCTGCACCATGATCATTTTTGTCTTTGCTTTTCTCCCCAGCATAATCTTTTGCTTCAGTCGCTCCCCCAGCAGGTGCTGTGGCACCAGCACCTCTTCTCCTGGGAACCTTTAAAGGTGGCCTCGTTTCAGTGCTGAAGTCCCCGTGCAGCAGTGGCCAGAGATGAGGATGCCATGTCCAGCACACAGGAACTGAAATCACCATTCGTGGTGAGCTGCAAGTGTTGTGTAGCATGTGGCATTTGACCCATCTGTTGTGCAAGGTGTCCCACAAACATGAACACCTAAAAGATGTCAGAGCTCATCTCTAGATTGAGCTATGCTGGCTGTGGGTGCCTCAGAGGCTGGACTACAGCTGTGAGTAACTTACCATGGACAAGGAATGTGTTGCATAACCTGGTGCTTTGTGTTGAAGAAAGCTCAGAGCATCAGAAACATGTTTATTTTGATACTCTATTTTTTGCTCTCCCTTTTCAGAGATAATGGATGCTTTTGCACGTGAGTAAGAGAGATGTTTCCATGTGCATAACCTGAACACTCAAGAGTGGCTACCCACCCTTTTGTAGGCAGTGCTTACAGCCTTGAGTCTCAACAACCTTCGCCAAGCCTGTATTAGTCAGCGGGGCTGATGTTCAGTGGATGTGGAAGTTAGAGGTTTTTTTGGTTAATTCAACTTTAATTCAACTTGTTTTAATTCAAACAGTACGTGATAAGTAGGTGGATGTATTAACTCCAGAGAATGAGGATGAAGCAAACACAGGTGGAAGGCAATAAGACATTAATACAGTCACAGAGCTCCTCTGCTTCTATTAACAGCAAGGCTCGAGCTCTTGATGGGAAAGCTTTGTAGACAGTCTCACCCACCTGACACTGATCAGATATATCCTGCTTGCACATCTCATTCTGTGTCTTACCCATAGGGATACAAAGGAGAATTTAATAGTTTAATGTGAAAAGGAAATTTTTATTTTGAGCTTTCGATCTAGTTATATATATAACTACAGAGTCACACCTACCTACCTGTTTGTCTATCTGCAGCATCACACAAAACCCCCAGCCTTTAGTAGGAGACCCAAACTGCTTTCCAACACGAAGAAGACCTTCACCCTCTATTCCTGTCATCCTTTGGCTTACACTTCAGTTGTACATGGGAAGAGAACAGTACTGCTTATGGCCCACTCCTCTGTTGACTATCCTGGGAGAAGGGGACAACCTAAATCCTGGCCAGGGAGCAGTAGATGCTGGAAGTCTTGAGTTTTCTTATGCCTTGTGTTACAGAAAAGAGCTTACAGTGTAAGCAGGTAGCTGTTGCTGTTAGTCCTTTCTGAAGTGAGTGCTGGGTGATTACAGTTATGAAACTATTCAATAGAAAAAAAACAAAACATCCATTTCAGCATTCCATCTGCAGTTTTTTAGATGTGTAACTTGATTTAACTGTCTTTACAGCCGTGTTGCAACCCACAAGGGTTTTTTTGCTTTTAAATAAGAACTGTGTTGCTGTATTTTCTCATGAGCATGTTGCCAAGATGGCAGCCTCCAATATAAATTCTTCTTAGTCTTCCCCAGTGCTGAGTGTCTTGGATTCCTCCATTGACTCTTGCCCTTTATAACTGCAGTATTTCACATTGCAGTGCTTCCTCCCTGGCTAATATTACAAAGCTCAAGAAAGGTAGGATGATACACACCAACTATTTTAAATTAAAACCAACATCAATCTGATTTTTTTTTCCTATTTCCCATTCTGTGGAGGAATTAATATAATCTACGTGCCATTTAGATATACATGATATAATAATTCATCGTTTTATCTAAGGCTAACAGTATTCAGCAAATAAACTAACCATTAGCAAGCTTCTTATCTGCATGGAAACATTAATTGTAATAATTAGTCACTGTCTTAAGATTTGCATGTACTGTGTTTCTGGAATACTTTACCAAGAAATTCCATTTTGTAAACAAGGCAGAACTGTTTTGTGTCAGGCAAATTCCAGCAAGAACAATAAAAATCAATCAGCACTTCTATATTTTCATGCATTTTCTTAAGAGAGTTTAATTAGAGAGGAGTGATTGCTGTCTTTTTGTTTTAACACAAAGGTATAGAAACTTTTGTCATTATATCATGAGTTTTCAGCCTTTTCCCACTGTTTCTGCTGCCTTCATTTGAAACCAAAAAACCTCTCTGACAACCAAAATCAGTGAAACAAAAACCCCACCCCCAAAATAGGGCAAAAGACCCCAGGGTTCCCCCACTGTAGCCAACTGTATAAGATTTTAAATCGATTGTCAAAAACAATCATATCAAATCAGGCTCTGCCTCTTCCATATACTTCATGGTACAGCCAGGAGGATGATTCAGCTCCTCTTTGCTGGGGTTTTGTAACTCAGCAGAGGTTAGATCTACAATAAAAAGAACTAAAATCAAAATAATTCTTGCTTGTTATTTCACCTATGCAGCTGTAGAGAGTCCTCTGCATAAAAGGTTAATGGCTTAACACTCACAGTGCTCCTGGCAGCTCACACAACAGTTGGGTGTAGTGGCTCCATTTGGTTGTGTCAGGTACCAGCACTGAGAAGCTTCTGCTGTGGTTTCGTTTCCTGTTAACAAGCAATTGGCATATTTAAGAAGGCACTGAAAAAATGTGTGAAGTAAATCAAAAAGCAAGAGGTTTTTTTCCCCTTGCACTAAGCAAGTGACATCGCAGGCAATAGAAAATTCACACTCTTGCTAGGGCTCTCTTGGACTGTTGCTTTCCAATTCCCACACTCATCCTTCGTTGCTGACAGCATGTTTTCTGCATAATAATTTTTATTATCCAAAATATTTGCCTGAGAACAACTAACGTGCACAAAGCCTATTGGTCAGACTATTTTAAAATTGTTTTGAAAAACAATACCAACTTTTTCAAAACAGGTAACATCAGAGTTGCAAGAGATGACAAAATAGTATGGAAAGAGGAGAGAAGGAAAACTTTTTGCTTTTGCCATGTTTTTCTGCTCCTGAGCTGTGAGCAGGGGAGGCAGGTGGGCAGACAGTGTTGCTGAGGCTGGGAGCTGATCCCACCCTGGCTGCCTCTGAGCAGTGGAGGACTGCTGCAGAACCAGATGCCAGAAAAGCCAGCCTGCATCTGGGCTTTACTGGCAGTGATGATTCTGGTCCACCCAGTTCACAGCACTGTGCTGTCTAAAGCTGCACAGCCACTACCCACACCCAGCCTACACTGGCCAGGCTCCCTGTCAGGACAGAGCAAACTCCTGCCTACACATCAGGTAGACTCATCCCAGTATTCTGTTCTGGCTGAATGAGGTCTCCCAAGGCCTCAAACCAAAGGGAGTTTAGTCCTAGGGAGCACTGTCCACTTGTTTTCAGCCCTTGCAGGAGGAAAGTCCGTGCTCCTCTCAGCCATAAGCTGCAGCACCCTTTCAGTGGGTCCTGACTCACCCAGGTGGTGTTCAAGTGTGTGGAGCATGACCCTATGGTGACATTTCTGCCCTGCTCCCTGGGCAGTAGTAGTCACTGATTTCTAGCTCACATACTTATGGTTAGTCAAGTACACCCCCTTTTACAGGAAAAGTCATTCCTGGGGAGGGTTAAGGCAGCTTGGTTTTTGCCCCAGTGTGCTATGTTCTGTCCCTGTGGGTTTAATAGGCTCCTTGCACTTAGCTGAGCACAGTGTTCCCAGCTCAACTCATCCACTTACAATAAAATGATGTAATTTAGAAGCAAAGCATATCTAAATTATCCTGATTTAAAATCAACAGATAGGCTGAACATGTAGGAGTAACTCAAGGGCCAGCAAGATCTAGGGGAGGAAGGGGAAGTCCTGCTGGATCTGATATTTCAGCCAAGTTCCTGTGAGAAGTGAACAGATCACCTCTGTACAGAGTTCTCTATCAGTCTTCTTTCCAGAAGTAAAGGAGCTGCACCAGCCCCTACATGCACTGCCATGCACTGATCTTTCCTGAACTACAGCAGAAGAAACGTGCTGTGACCATCATCACCACAAGCCAGCTGAAAAAATGCAAATGGGTTTGTTCTGGCAACTTCATTTTGGAGACGTGTAATTAGTGTTTTACTGACAGGGTTCTGCATCCCTATGACTTGCCTGAATTCTCTGTCAGATCTCTTGGTCAACAAAGATGGCACCAGTTCTGTTTTCACACAGAGGTTGATGAGTAGGACCTACATGAGGTATGAAGGCAGAAGGAGGAGTCTGATGTCCCTGGAGGACATTGAGCATCATCAGAGTTGTGCTATCATCTGCTTATTCATCCTAGGGTATACATTGCACCATTTAAAGTCATTAATGTCCCATTTTTAGTTATGCTGTACCTGAGGTACAAACCACGCTCCTCTTTATATCTGCAGACTGCCCATCAATTCAGGGCTACTGCAGTATGAAGTTTTCTTCCATCAGAAAATCAAATGTGGGTTTAGAAATGAAAAGAGAGCTAAGGACATCTACTCCACCCTGTTCTAGGAAGGGGACACAGCAGTTTTCTTTTTTATCCTTACAGATGTGTTTTCTGGTGGAACATGGTTATTATTCCTGCAAACAGCTGGATGAATTTTGAAGGGAGAGGTTCAGTGTTGAACATTTCCAGTGAAATGCTGCTGGTTTATATATGGATATATCAGATGGATGATGACTATAGAAGTGCTGTTATAAAAGCTAGACTGAAGAGGCAGTGCTTACATTTGATAAATACAGTCTCAGATTTGAGGTCAGGGTTGCAACTGAACCAAACAAGTTGGGGACAATTTCTGTCAGAGACCCTTAGTGGGATCTGTAAAATTGCTGACTGGTTGGTCTCAACTTGATCCAGAGGAAGAAAATACTGGTGGCTTCAGTGTTGAGAGGGTGAGCATTGGCTTTGTCTTCAGTTATGGCTTTAGCGGCCATGCAGCTGGCTTGTCCTTCTGGGGAGCTGTGCCTGTGGGGAGCTCAGAGCTGCAGCCTATGGGTGGCTGATGCATGTTGCTTATGGAATCATATTCCTGGCAGAGATGTCTGAAGTGCTAAGGGGCTTTTAGAGACATGTGATAGTTACAGAAGTTTTTTTATTGCTGGCACCATGTAATCACTGGGAGTCAGTAGCCTTCCCATCCTTCTAACTCTTAAGGATCAGAAAGTGTAAAATTTTGCATCTTTTTTTGTTCCTCTCTTGGCAGTTCTTTAACACAATGGTCGTGCAGTTGTGAGAAAGGAGGCTGATGTGGGTGCCATCCAAGGGATTTCAGTGTGTTTTGTGAAAGGATGATGGAACTGTCTGCTTGGTGCAGCATGCTTCCAAAGATGGAGAGTCCTTTCAAATGATTAGTTTTCTTCACCTGTGAAAAGACATCATGAATATTCTTCAAGGACATTTTGAACACTAAGTACCAGCATGAAAAGAAATGTCAGGCTCCTATATGTTATCTTTTTATTATGGTGCTTTTATGTACATAAGAATACATTTAGATGGGCTAAAAAGGGGTTCTTAATGGAGTAGGGCAGATAATAGTATCATTCAGAAAAAGAAAAAAAACTGGAGAAGATAAAAGGTTTCAGATTTGGACAATGTGGAAAATGGATGGAGCTGATTCAAGCTAAAGGACCTGTATTTGGGGAGAGGAGGGTATAATTATGTCAGATGGAAACACCACAGCCATCACATAGCATAAAGTGGTACACCTGTTAGACTGGCACATCTGCCATTCCCAACTGCCCTGGATGGTTAATTGGAATTCTGTCTAATGAGCCCAGTATGCAAGTAACTGACAAACCTACTTTGTTAAATGCTGTATTGCAGCTTGATAAACATACCAGTGGTATGAAGACATTTAACTCTTGTGTCCAGGTGACCAGTTCTGCTTCTGTGTTGGTTACTTGTCAGTAGTGCCAAACACTTTGTTGCTTCATTAGGGTCAGCACTGTCCTCAGTTTTATTCTTTACATGCAAAGTCCAGGGCAGGGGTGCCAGCTCCTCTCTCCCAGTTTTGTGGTGCCACCTGTTACCTCCACTGTTGTCTCCACATCATGGTCTCTGCTGCCCTTCTTAAGCTGGATACCCCCCAGGCTTATCAGCATTGTCAGAGCAGATGTGTGCAGACTCAAAGCTGGGACCCCTTCCTTCTCTAGGGACGTTGAGGGTGACCCTGGGTCCACGAGCTGAGTATCTTGGAGGTGCCAGGTTTGCTCTTCCTTTTCTCCATCCCTGATGCAAGTGCTAGACCTGTGCTGACAGCTGCCATCTTCTCTAGGTGTTGGTGTTGACAACAAGGTCACAGCCATGCTGCAATCCCTGGCAGTACCATGCCTTGGTCATTGCCATGTCAACCACCCAAAAAAGGTGAGCTGGCCAACTGTGCTTTAAGGGGGCTGGCCTTGCTGGGAGGGCAAATTAGAGCATGAGCTCCCTTTCTTGCAGACCAAAATGCTCCTGCTGTGCACTGAGGGAAAGGGTAAAAGGATTTGGGTGCAAAACACTCTCTAAAATGCCTACTGTGATACCTCCTCCTCTTGGCAAGCAAAGAACTGGGAGCCCCACAGCACAAAGCATCTGTGACTGTGCTTCCAGTCACCTGGTGGTAAAAATACAGCAACAGTTGGGACAATAGAGTAAGAGCAGCAAGTGCACACATACCCAGGGCTAATCCAGGCACTTTCATCTGCTCTTGATTACCTGGCTTGTTTACAGAGAAGCTGATTTTCCAGGCAACCAGTTGGTACAGCTGCCTGCAGCTTCAGGAAGACTTGTAAGTGCATATTCAGAGGGAAAATTCTGCTATAACCTAGAGAAACTGCCTTTTAAAATGAGCTCTAAAGAAGACAGAGATCAAAGGGAAAAAAAACCAAAAAAACAACTTTAAAAAGACCTGGGCAAACCCTATCTCTAACAGGCTGTGATTTTGACCTCACTGTATGGAAAGCAAATCATCCCATGCAGCACAGGGCAGGATTCACCTCTGTTTTTGAAAGAATGTCCAAGAGGTTGTTATTTTATTTTACAGTCTGCAAACACCATTCACACTCTGCAAACTTCGAGTTCCTCTTGTAAGTCACGCCACTGAATCCCTACCCATGTGCAATGTGTTTTTCAAGATGATTATTTTCTCCCTAGTTAAATTTTAACAACTGGGCTGAGAAAAGACCTTTGTCCTAGAGATAAATTCAGAGGTGTTACAGGGTCATGAGACTGGAAATAATGGACTGAATCTCAGTTTTGAAAAATGTAAGCCTCCTGGGTTAGCCTTCATAGCTGGTGTTTGAAAGAACCCTTTACCATACTAATTGGTGCACACTTTTTACAGTAATCAACCTGTAACCTTTTCAGTTTAATTGTATTTTCATGTAAAAGACAAGACCTAAATGAAGCTACATGAATGCCTAAATTCAGTGCGATTCAAAACTGTGGGTGCCATGATCAGTGTGTTCTCAGTTTTCCCTTTAGTCAAAATAGTTACATAAATACTAAGTAAAATAAGATGTACACACAGGACTTGCTGTTGGGTTTTTTTCTGATTTTTTTTCTATTTTTCGAATGTACTTTCCAGCAGGTGAAGCAGGGTGACCTGCACAGCAGTTTCTCATGAAGATACTTAGCACTGTGCAGCATTTGGGCAGCTGCTGCTGCTTTCTGCACAGGTGGAAATGACAATGTGAAGTACTGGTCAGTGAATAAATCACTGTACAGGATGAATAAATGAAAGAGCTGGTAGGATAAAATGAAACACTATAAATAAAGGGGAGATTCCTGTACTATTTGTCCACCAAAGTCCTGCAAACCAGGATCTCCCTGGACACAGGCTGCCTTCCAGAAGGAGTGAAACCTGCCACTCTTCCCAGCCTCTGATGGCTCTGAATGATAGCTTCCCTAAAAGGGTGTGTGTCCTCTGCATTGAAGGAGCTAGTCACTGTAGCTGGAGATCTGCCCTTGGAAACACGTGCAGTAGCCAGCATGACAAAAAGGTTCAAAGTCTTGAGTGAGAAAAAAAATTATAGAGAGCCTGGAAGAAAGGAAGTTGTCATTTATGACACGTACATCGCCCTCATGAACTTTCTCAAGTACATGGTGTTTTAGGCTTATTATCCTATAATCTTTGGGAACATATTTCTTCAGTTCTTCCCCAAGATAAGAAGCTATCTCCCTGCAGCCAAACCCCACCGTCCAGCCCCAGTGGCACCATGTGAGTCCCAGTGTCCTGAATGCAGTGGGGGGATATTTGCCAGAGAGGAAGGAGGCACCAAACTGCTGGTGTGAGTGGGGTTCAGGCCAAACAGTGCCTGTCCCAGGCTTTTCCCCACTTTTTGTTCTGTGCTGGCCTCCTCTCAGGTGCAAGGTGCTTACCAGCTGCCCACACAACACCCCTGGCCTGACACTTCTCTTCTGAACCCCACCATTCTCTGTGGGAACCAAGGGCAGCAGAGGAGGGATCCCAGCCACAGCCTTGGTGTCACCTGTGGGATGAAGACAAATTGGTCAGGCCGTTTCAAAGGAGGGCAAGGAAATGTGATGGACAAACATTTGTTACGGGGATGTTGTGGCTTTGTTTGTTTCAAGGATAATTTTTCCTAAAATTAATATTGTTTTTAGGTAGGGAATGAATAATTCAAAAATGAAGCAACACACAAGCATCAATTGAATGTTTATTTCACTTAGCTGAGGATTTTTTAGTAATGGAAGTTAAATATCAAGCTTTCAAGTTAGTGCAGAAGCTTGGATGGAGAGGGAGGAATTTGTTCATCAGATTAGAAAAATCTGTTACTCCTGTAACTTTTATTCCAGAAGCTGTGAGGCTGTCAGAGGCTTTTCCTAACTGCTCCCTCCATTTATGAACGTGGGGGGCTGTGAGGGCAGTGGTGGTTGAGGGGACAGGCTGGGTCCAGTAGCCAAGAGATTCTCTGCTCCCTTTTCCCTGCCATCTCCTCCTGTGGGACTGCTGTTGGTGCCTTCGCACGGGTTGCAGCTCAGAGGCTGGGGGTTGCACTTGCCTGGGAGGATTCGGTCTCTGGAGGCCTGGTGAGGTGAGTTTTGTGTGACACTGACAGCAGCTGTATGCAAACGTGGCTGCTGATTTGAAAAGCAGGTTAGCTGCTGCAGAGACAGATGGGAAAGTGGGTGAGAAAACCCCTATAACAAAGCTGACCTTCAAAAAGCAACCTCAAGCAGATTCCTTAGTAGAAATATGGAAGGAGCAGAATGGCCTCAGAAGAAACATCCCATTCATGTGGTCTTGACTTGCCAGTCATTTCTATTCATGTACATGTATTATGCACTGCTGGTTGCTGAGGGTGGGTGTGGCTGGGCCCCCAAGCCACAGCACTCAGCCCAATACATGCAACACCAGGATTTCTCTGGGGGGGATGTTTTCACTGCTCAGCTGTGGGAAGCAGGTGTGGTCATCAGCAGATAAGCAGCTGTTCATACCTAAATAGTAAACCTACCTGGGAAAGCCTGGAAAAAGCCCATATTATTTTAGGCTGGAAAATGGTAGATGCTGCATCCCCACACCATATGGTGGCCTGGTTGTTTCACCCTCTGAGTTGCCATGTTCTCCTGTTTTAGGCCTTTCCACAGATATGCATGGATATCTCATGGGCTATAGACTAGTCGTCCATACACAAACCTGTTATCTATGGGTGTTTTAGAGCATCCTTGTGTGCAACGGGGTGGCAGCAAAGCCTGGCAGCTCTCCAGTAGCACAAGTGCTGCGAGACAAGTTGGCTTCCAGGGGTTAATCAGGGGAGATATTAACACAACATACTAGAAGGCATGGTTTGTTCACACAGATTTGAGGAGGACTTATACTTTAAAAAAAATTAAAATAATTATTTTCTTGTTGCATTTTGCAGCCTCAAGTGCATCCCTGGCTGTCTTGAGCTCAGAACATCAGCAGTGAGCTGAGAACTAGCTCTTTTCATCTAGAAAGAAATAGAGCTACTTCAAGTCCCTGTCACCTTGCAGCTTCCTTTAGGGCAGAGGATCTGCCAGGTCTGTCAGGCAGGCAGTAAATGTGCTTCCACACAATTTGGAAACCAGATTTTTTCCTCAGAGACATTATAGCAAATGTTGTCTATGACAAGACTAGTTTACACTATCTAAACCCTCCTGGTTCTAAGTTTGTTTTGCAACAGAGCCAAGAGCAATATTACAGTAGTGTCTGCAGATAGCCATTTTGTGAGTGTGCATGTGCCTGAGTACACCTGTCATTCCTGATTACATGCCAAAATAGTCAGAACATTTTTTGTGTGTGAGTGAGAGATAAGAAGTATGAATTCCCACTAGCAAAGAGCCAGATCTACTGCAACATGATCATGAAGAAAGATGTTTGATTTGTTGGTTATGGATTCTTAATTTATGAGGATGTCTAATAAGTTTTTTTAGCCAGAATTTGCTATAATATTTTCTGAAAATGATAGCTGTTGATTTTCTGGGTAAGGAGCATTTTACATCTGAATACCACGAGGTGCTTTTACAGAACACTTGTTTGAAAGGAGAAGGAAGCCCTGGCTTGGTCACTTGCTCTAGAATCAGTGTTAGATCTAGGTTTATTATTAACACTTAAAGATTTCTTGCAGTATCATAGCATTCATACACATACACAGTGTACCAGTTTTCCAGAATGCAAACTTTACCTTTGCTTAGGCACTGTCCTGGAGAGCTGAGGGAAAGGAGAGATAGCCTAATGCACTGCCATGTTGCCTAGAAAAGCATCATCCAAGCTGTTTGAAACGCTGTGAGAAAGTCATTACTTCATTTTGCCAGTGCTGAACAGCCTTCATCACAAAGGTGGTGTCCATCTGGGAGTTGTGCATGCAGAAGGGTGGTTCAGTAGGGCAGCACATACCTGGTGTCCTCTGGACCACAGCCCAGAGATGAGATGTGCCTGACTCCAGAGCAACCTCTTGGAAAATTGTTTTACACTGGGTGTCAGAGCAACATTTGGGTATCCTTACATCAGGCCATCCTTTCACATCCATTCTTCCTGTTAGGATAGGACTCGAGTGCTCCTTGTTGCCAATGGGCATGTTTCTTGCTTTGTACACTGCCTTGCCACAGGGAAATCGGTGCTGATGATAGTGTGAAAAGAGGTAAATATGGGGAGATTTTGCATGAGTAGGGTAGGCAGTTTGCTCCATTGCATCTACTCTCTCACAGAAACCTTTGTAACAAAAAAGAATAATATGACAGGAGAATAAAAAGAAATTTCTTAATACCATAAACTGGGTACAAAGATTTGTTTTTCAGGTATTTCCAGAGGGAAGGGGCAATTTGCAGTAAAGGCCCACTGTTTAAACAGGAAAACTGAATACTGCTTGACACTGCCTTGATGGGCTCATACTCCACACCAGCACTCTGCTTCATTCCTATATGGAACAGATGCTGTTATTATTGGTGCTCAGAGGCAGCACTGAGATGAACAATTTCCATGTACAGATACTTCTTTTGGCATTACATAGCCCGTGTATTTAACACACACTAAATTTTCACTGCAAATTGGCTGCTCTGGGGGTGTTTTTGAAAAGCTGTTTCCTCCCAAGACATGCAGTTATACTACAGCCTTAGTTTGATCCGATTATGAAAGCCATACTGAAAAATGAAGTGAGTATGGGGCTCTGGGATCTCATAATTTAAAAAAAAAAATAAAATCAAAAATAAAATCCCAGGGCTTATCATTAGTTTTCCAAGCTAAACAGCATGGAATAGTTATAAATGTTGATCACAAGTATAGGAGTAGCAGTGTAAGGCTGGGATGCATGTGGCATCTTCACAAGGCTGAAAACACACTTGCAACAGATCATAGAAGTTCTTTGTAAGCACTTGCCATAAGATGAAGTAACAGCACCAAGGTATAACATTCACTTTTATCCATTGGATTAGGGAGAAAAAAAATAAATCACACTTAAGACATCTGTCTGGCTGCCTCAAAAAACTTCATTTTCATGCTAAATGTAGTTTTAAAATATCACCCTGAAAAAGTGTGACTTTTTAATGGGCCAATTGCCAGATTCTCAAATCCATTAATTTGCATATGAATCACAGCATCAAATTTTATGGGGAAATTAGAAGAAACTAGAATTATGAGAGAATACCTTGCATTCCCCTTGGTTAAACATGTGTTGGGAGGATTGGCTCTTAGTAAACTAATATTCCAAAGGCAAATGAGATTAAATAATGCTGTGGTATTCCCGTTTATACCACTGGCTATAATATAATCACTGGCTGGTTGTGATTGCATGTGCTGTTTTACAGCTGGCTATGAATAGCAGCCTGGATGTTGCCTGTTCTTTCAATAAGCTGCAGAGCATGTTCCAGCATCATGACAGTCACTAGTGCAGCCCTGAGGAAGGGCTGCATTCTCTTCTCCATGTTCCTGATGCAGCTCCAACAGTCAGTGGGATTTCACCAGCCCCTTCTGATCATGTCTCCACACTAAACAGTTCTCATGTTGCTCTTCAAAGTGATGGAGCCAAACCAAGTACTGGGGGCTATCAATTCTCAAACTCCTATGTACTTCAGTTAGAGAAAGCTGAGGAGCCTGTGTTATGCAATTAACTGCTACTGTACACCAGGGTCCATGACTAGGCTTGTGGGAGCTAAGCACATGTATAAATACTTGTTGGATTAGGTTGGGGTTTTTTACATACTTTCAACTGAAAGAAAACTTCCTATCAGAATCTAACTCTTAAGCAATTTTGGTGGGAGAAGGATGCAGCTGAGTTCCTAAAGAGCAAGTTTTCTCATTTAATGTAATTATCCCAATGCAGGACTTGGCATTTGCTAAGCAATTGTTTATAGCTCCTGCACAGCACATCTGCTTTGGGAGCTGATTTCTGATGGAAATCCACTTGAATGGAGATGATAAATTTGATTTACTTGTGAAAAAGAAGAGAGGAAATCCACAGCAGAACAATCTGGGTCAAAATGTACTTTGGTTTATAGGATTTATACAGAAAAAAGGCCCAAACCACATAACTCAGATTCAATTTTCAAGCATAAAAAGTTTTGAGGTTAATCAAAAGTAGGGTTTAGTTCATTCATTCATGAAGATATCTGTGCAGCTTGGAGCTGACCCTCAGTTTGGATCTTCCCTTCTCTCTTGGGATCCCTCAGGATTGTTCAGATCCAGCAATCAGACCCTTTTCTAGCTTGCAGCAGAAAGCCCTGCACGTATGTATAAATTATATTTATATGTAATATATAATTTTTTTTATAAAAAGCTGTTTAAAGGAGAAAGCAGCTTGGGCTGCAAGAGGTACCAGCAGAGAGAACAAGCTGTGGGTCTGTCCTGGGTCTCTGGAAATGTGCAAGCAGGAATAGGGTAGAAGGATGGAATTTTCAAAGTAATATTGATGTCCATGAGAGACTGGGGAGTAGCTGAAGTAATCCAGTTTTGTGCAAAAGAAAGAGACCAAACATGGGAAATGGTACTGGGCGAGAAACAGACTTAAGGTCAGAATTAATGGGCAGAAACAACAGGAGAATAAATCTGAATTTCCAAAGTAGGAGGCAGGGTTTGTTGTTCAGAGGTGAGCTCTCTAGACAACCGCCAGAGAGGCTGAGCTTCCTAAGGTGTTTCCTGGGTCATGGGAGGAAAGATCAGTCCCCACCTGCTCATCTCTTCTTGAGAACCAAGGTAAGGCAAGGCATGTGGCTTTGGGCTTTGCAAAAGCACAGCACTAGTGTAACCCTTGTTGCTACCAAAGTTGATGGGTCAGCCTCAGGAGCTGAGCCAAGGAGTTGATCAACATACCTCATGCTTTGCTGGCTGCAAGCCTACAGCTGGCCATGGTGGGGAGGCCAGCAAGGCAGGGAGCATGCACCAGTGCCAGCAGCTGTGCCACCACAGGAACTGGTCTTGTCTGCTGAAACCCCGAGGGAGGGCAACCCTTCTGTGTCGGGAGAAACCAGGATCAGGTAAGCAGCGTGGCAAGAGCTCACCTCTCATGATGCCAAGGAAAGGAGATTTCTTCCAGCCTCCCCTTTGGCACAGGAGTCTGGCACAGCATTTTGTCCTGTCTGCTTGCACAACTGTAACTCCTGGCAGAGCTGGGCTTGCAAGCTTTACAAAGTCATCAAAGGGGGTGCAGCTCTTCTGGCATTGCATTTACAATGCAAGCATACAACAAAAAATGTTGCTAAAACTTACCTTTCTAGAAAAATCAACCCTCCTCTGTCCTTTACAGCACCTTATCTTGTTTCATTATGAAAGCATTTGTCTTTAGGAATAGACACAGCTCTTATGTGAATGCGTATGCAAAAAGAAAACAATTCCAATACCTATTTATGTAGAAGAATATATTATTTAGCAGATCAGTTTAAAAGTAAAAAACAAATGAACAAACAACTGTACATCTTTGAAGGTTTTTCTTGTTGCCTTTTGCATCCATGAGGATGAAAATTTGCTTGCACAGTGTTTTCAGCTTTGTGCTCCCTTCTTTGCTCATGCTGACGAATGCCCTCATGTCTGGCTGTACCACCAGGCCACAAAGCAAACCTGCAAACTCTAACTAAAATTTCTTCAGATTTCTTCTAGTGTAGAAAACAAATACTATTGTATTCACTATGCTGGGCTTCTGAATGTACTATGAGCCCTACAAAAGTTAGAGAATAATACAGAGAAATGTGTCATTAGGGCCTACTAGGCAGACAAAAATACTTGCCAGGACCCCTGTCAGAATGCAAGCATTTGCTAATCTATGCTGTAATTAGCATACTACTGTACACACATATATAGTATCTTGACTAAACCAACTTCCTCTTTCATTTTTGGATGTCAGGTGATCATTTTCCAGAAGAGGCTCCTTAGCCAGACTCCACTTTTTCTCTACAGACAGCAGTCAGTGTGGTCACCAGAAAGGCAAATCTGCTGAAGACTTGAGCTGTGCTGCAACCTGTGCAATGTCCACAGGGGAAGCCCTGCTGGGGCTGCTGCAGTGGGCACGCTGAAGCTTCAGGAGCCCTTGGTGCCCAGCAGCGTCAGTGCCTGTGTGAGCAGGCTGCAGGCTGTAGACAAGGCACCTGGGCAAGCAGACGGGCAGGTAGGTCTTCCATTCCTGCCACCTTTCCATTTACGTAGTCCCAGCTGGATTTTGACGTGGGTTCCATGTCTGTTTGAACACAGCACTTCTCAAAAACAGAATATTCTTAGGGCTTATATTTTGCTTTTTCATCTCACTTTTCAGTACTGCTGGTGGTCAAGCTTTCACTTTTCTTTTTCTGCAACTGAAATGAAGAGTAAAGAAGGATTAATACCCCTGTCTCTTTACAGTGCTTCTGTGAGTTGAATGCTCATCTCTGCACAAAGCACATGTAATATTTCTTGGAAAATAACAGGCAGCAGCTTGGTATATTACATACACCTTTCCCCCCAAACATCTGTGGATGTATGTCCCGAGTAAACAACACACAGGCTTTTCTCATCATCTGCCATGCTAGGCTCATGGATTAACTAACTCCTCTTGTTTCAGGATCTTTCTGAATTCAGGCAGCCCCTGTTTTTTCACCTGTGCCAATACAACACAATTAAAGCTCCATCAGTTTTTATAAAATTTCTGTTTTGACAGCTTCTGTAAACCAGAAATAAAATCTCAGCTCAACTTGAAAGATGAATAGGACACGGAAAGTCTGTCAGTAATATTTGAATTCTTCTGTCCTTTGAAAAATGCTCCTCTCTAAACTGAAGAATGCCTGAAAATCTGTCTTCTCTGTTACAGCTTAGTGCCCTCAAAAGCATATGCTCTTTGATTAACCAGCCTTAGTATTTGTGCTGCTGAATGGCTTGTCCTCCAAAGCACTTGGGCAGAAGTGGGAGCTACACCAGAATGTGACTATTCCTCTCATCCAGCCAGGGATGAGCAAGTGAATGAGCCTTCATTACCCACATAGCAAGTGATATCAGCACAACTAGAGCTCCAGGGCACATTTATCTTAATGACAGAGTGACTGATAGTATCCTGTCCACATGATAAATTCATTTGTATTAGAAAACTCCTACACTGCGGTGACATTTGGGCTGTTTTTGTTGTCTGCCCCAGCAGGGAAAAGAAACAAACAGGCGTGCAAAGGAAGGTGTGCACACCCAGTGTCACAGGCTGCTGCACTGCAGGCATGGGACACCTGCTCCAAGGGTCTGGCTTGGTCTCCTCCATGTGCATTGCCAAGCTCCTCGGGCAATGTACACGTGGCTGGAGGTAGCAAACAGGGGCTACATGGATATCCTGCAGACCCTAAGCCTTACGTGTCAAAATGAGAGATGCTCTGTAAACAGAAGTCCCCCCTCAGGCTGGGCCTGCTTTGGTTGTATGTTTAATCCTACTGGGTGCTGTGCATGAACAAGTAATCTCTCATAAAATTTCAAGGACATCCTTGATGAGAGACACATGGGTGAAAGTTTCTTCCCAGAAAATAAACTTACACACTGTTGGTACAGTACCTTGAACTGCCCAGCCCAAGGACATTTTGCTGCAAACCAGCCCAGGCTACCCTCCTTCCCAGGAGAGGGTAGCTCCCTCCAGGAAGGAATGTTTGCTAACACGCTCCTCTCAGGTGGTTATTTCTGGATGTTGTCTCCAGGTCCTTCTCTTGTGAGCAGCTCTGTTCCCATAGTTGTACTGGTGTGGTGCCTGGTGGATTCTGCCAGGGCATGCTCTTGTGCACACTGACTGCTTGTGGTACACACCTCTCTCCAGCCAGGTATAATGAGTATGTTTCTCATTATAATAATTATGCCATAAGCATTCCCATTGCTTTGGAATTAACTTGCTGTTGAATGCTAATGTTTGACTTATTCATCATAATGTTTACTTTTATCAAACAGATATTTAGAGCATACCTCATTCATAGCATCATCTATCTGCTTTAATTCCTCATAGCGGTCCCTGGATTCCCAAAGGGGCTGGAGCATTACCTCCTCCACTTCTGGGAATAGCTAGGTGAAAACAAGAGAACAAACATCAACATTTCTTTTTGTATTCATTAACCTGTGCACACTAGAAATGGGGTGAAAGGCAGGGTGTGGGTTTTACATTTCAATTTCCTTGGCTAACTAAACACCTGTTGGAGCAAACAATGGAGGCTGCACATCCCTGCTTCTGCTTCTGCCCTTGAGTGACTTACCTTAGTTACTGTTTCGAACATGGGGATGAGAACAAACTTCAGGAAGCCAATCTGTGCTGTTGGCTTGGTCACTTTATCACGGTCCATGAATGGTGCCACCGGCAGCCCCTCAGATTTTTCTCGGTCACTCTGGAATAAATGCAGAGTTAACAGACATTAATCTTGGCTAGAAGCTCATGTGGAGACCAATGTACCAAAAGGATGACTAGCTATAGAGCAGTAGCCTTCAGATACAGAGCTCATTGCTGTCTGAAGATAGCACAGAATAGCAATATGCTTCTCTTGGGCCAGTGTATTCTACTTTGTCAAGAGCAAGCACCTGAGTAAAAAGAATTCTGCTCAGTTACATCTGCACAGTACTAAAGTGTTCACCTCCAGGCTTACAGGACAATGAGACCACCTGATTCCCTTTGCATATCCATGGGACTTGTGAAGCAAAATATTTCTGAGCATTCAGAAAGGTCGTAATGGTTTTGCCACTCTGAAACAGGCTGCCCAGGGGGGTTGTGGAGTCTCCTGCTCTGGAGACACTCAAGACCTGTCTGGATCTGTTCCTGGTTGACTTGGTCTAGGTGCCCCTGCTCTGGCAGGGGGTTTGGACTAGATGATCTTCTAGGTCCCTTCCAACCCCTAACATTCTGTGAATCTGTGAATAGGTCTTTGATTTCCTCATCATTCTTCAGAGAATGATTATTTTACAATATTCAACCGGAAATTACATATCCTTCTTTATTAATTGTTAGAACTAGCTCTGGCTAGCTGGGTCAGTGGAGAACAGTTCCAATGAAGTTTCCAACAGTTGCAATGAGTTTACCAAGCTACCTACTTTCCCACATAACTCACTGTTTCTATGTGAACTCATGTGCAAGGAGATCACAGCCTGTGCATACAGAAAATACACCCCATGGCAGAATTTCTCTCTTGATTATTGGGTCCTTTTCTGGGTGGCCAAAAGAATAAGGCACAGAGATACTGTAATTTTGAGTAAAAAGATGCAGATGAGTAAAGAGTGTTTCTGATACATCATCTGAGGTGTCTGTCTCTTGAGAGCAGCCTTCCTCAGTATGTACCCTATCAAGATATAGACCAAAAAAAGAGAATGCTCTAGCATCTCCTCACAGCACTGCAGCAGTTTGTCTCTTGAGATTCCATTGCTCCAGCACATATGCATTGCTCAGGAGCCTGTGTGCTGGAGGGCTGCTCTTCCAGGGATCCTTTTACAAGCAATCAGAAGCTATGTCCAGCTGGGAATTTAGTGAGGAACTTAAAGTCTAGGGAGCTTAAAGTCTGACTTTGCACACTTTAGCAAATCATCTGCTTCCTCTTTAGGCAAGTGTTTGCACACAGTGGAAACTACATAAACTAGTTCCTGAGTGATATTTGAGACCATTTAGTTGACAACATCCTCTTGCCACCGCCCTTGTCCTTTTAGCTCAAAAGTCATATATCAAATGAACTTGCAAAGCACTCACTCTACAGAGAACAAGCTGCTAGCATTAGGATTTCTGGGTCACTGTTGTTTTTCATCTGCAAATTACAATCAAATGCATTCACTTGCATTTTGAACAGCTTTTCTTGGTGGCATTCTTCTCCCACTTTCTGTAAAAGAAGCCTTTACATCTAGAGCTAGAATGACCTGTCAGAAAGCAGAGCACCTGTATCTGAGGTGGGATTCGGGAAAGGCAACAATTTGTGCAATTGCATCTCCCCCTTATTCTTACCTGCATAAAATATTCCTCTAGTAAGCAGTCTACCCAGGGCTCTGCTACTTCCATTGGGCGGACTTCATTGGAAATATCACAGCATTTAATCAGTACCATCTTCAGCTGAAAGAAGATAATACTTTAATACTGCAGCTTTATTGCCAGCCCTTTTCCCCACTCCAGCACCTGTGCCTTTACAATTCAATGGAAAGCAACATTTTGAAACAAAGGACAGATTTAGAATTAAATCAGAGGTCTCAAATGATGTGGATTCTTTTTGACTCTCTCAGTTTCCCTGTTTAAATCACTTTTCTCTGCCTCATTTTCCTTGTCTGTAGCACTGGGATGTGTCACAGTGGGATGTGCTCTTATCAGCTGCACAAAGAGTTTCAGCCACAAATGACCATGAAGTTGTTTGTGGAGCACTTAGAGGCAACTGGGGAGAGGCCTCCCTGGACAACAAATACGATTGCATTAAGAGGTGGAGGAGACAACAGTTTGTACTCTTGTGGATACTTTTTGCCCTGCAGGAATGGATAATAAGAATTTGTATCCTGACAGAGTATGGGTTTTTTTTCTTTGATGGGACTCCAGGATTGCTAAAGCTGGAGTAATTTATTTTATATAGAGCACTTCCAAGTTTTATTTTTTTTAATGAGGTAGAGAATGTAAGAAGAATTAGGTTTTGATAATGTTTATTGAATCTTGGTTTTTTAAACAAATGAATATTAATCTACAAGCTTTCACACTATGCAGAGAAAAATAATAATCTACAAAACCTCCTTACACAGGTCATGTGTTCTTCATTTGAGTAATCAAAATTTTCCATTTTTTCCTTGAAAGAGTCCAGTATTTCTGCATGTCTCGCCATGTCTGTAGCCAGGATTAACGTAATTATCCCCTAGCAAAGAAAACATGTTCACATATTGACATTCTTTACAAAGTCCACTATTGCAGAGCCAGCTATGGTCTTTCATACACAAAAACCCCTTCAGATGCATTACATTGTTCACAGTGAAAGAGGAAGTTTCTGACTTCTTTCCAAGCAAACTGGAAGTGGGTTATAAAGAGTTCATGGTATAAAGATCATGGTTGGATTAATCTGTAACACTGGTGTAATATTCCAGAGGCATTGAGATTTTTCCTTTCTGATTGACTAATTGTGAAAAAACAAACTGTACAACAGGATGTAAAAAACCACACTCTGTTTGCCAAGATCCACTACTGGCCTCCTGGAAAGCACTGTAGATCTTGCTGCTGACTTTTTGTGGCTCTACAAAGATACAGAGATCAGTAGATGTGGATGTCCTCTGTGCTCATCTTCCTTGGATTAAGGGCTTTGAAATAGCCAGATGCAGACAGTGTTAGGAGATTTTATATCCTCCTGCTTAGCAGAGTTCATGATAGGAAAACATGTAGATAAAGTTGTGGGTTTTCATATAGATCATTTTGGGTCCATGCACTGGCAGAATCAGTAGCTCTGACTGGTAACGGAGCTCTCATATTGGTCTGCTTTCTCACTGGGTGTGTAAGGAAGGTGTAATGTGGAAGCTAAGACCAAATTTTGGCCCTTAGTGCTCTAATGGGAATTGTAGCATTGTTCACTGTCTCAGAGATAACTCTGAGGTCTCCCACTCCATCAGAGCTTCTTCCAACAGTGTAACTGCTCTGCTGTTGTAAATCTTTACCTATTTTGAAGCCCCTCTTAAAAACTAATACAATGTTCTCTCAGAGCATTAACTTCTGCCATGAGAGCTTAATCCTTTCCCAGTCAGAGCTAATTGGATCATTCAATAATATAAATAATCAACCTCTAAAATGTCATAGGCTTTATAGTCAGGATGTACTCATTATTTCTCAGCAGGACATTCCAGGGAGTGCTGTAGTGGAAATTTTCCAAGAATCCCTCTTGGATCCCTTCAGTGCGAGGGGCTTTTTGAGTTGTGTACTCTAGGGAGAATGATTCACTTGCATCGCACAGCAGGGAGCTCTGGGCGTGCGTACATCTTCAGGAGCAGTTTGTAGGACACGGATGGGAAGAGCATTCATACCTGTCTTATCTGTTTGAACTGGTCCTGGTTGACATTGGAGAAAATGTTGTATTCTGGCTGTGAAATGATCTGGAAAGCCACAGCACAGTGGTGGTTCTCCAGCGGGGAGATGTCATTGTAGCGCACTGCAAGCTCGGTTCGTGCGTTTATCTGATAGCTGGCGTGGAGAAAAGCAGTGAGAGCTCCTGCAAACACACACCAGCTGCTCTAAACCATGCTGCTTACTTTTATTTACATTCTTTTTAGTACTTATTCCATTAACTGCAACTTCTTTTTTTTTTGTTTGTAATACTAAATCGGGTTACGTGAGATGATTGGTATTAATTTAATATCTTCTCAGACACTATTCCCTCGTAGTCTGTTTGGTTTTGCATCGTTTGTTTGGGTTTGGTTTTTTTTAATTTTGCCAAGTCTCTGTAGCTTAAAATGACATAGAACAAATACAGAAGGAACTGTCTGGGCTTCATTCAACTCCTGGTAATGTCAACACAGAGATTCTTACTGATCCCAGGCAAGATTGGATCCTGCCCTTATGTAATGAATGACTACAAATAAATTAGATTCTCTTTTTCACACATGCATGCATGAACACAACGGTGTCCATGGGTCAACAATTCTAATTTCCATAATAAGTAGAATAACATGCAATTTGTGATAATTACAAAATAATCTATAAGTTAAATCAGCCTTTGCATTTTAGTTTAATGATTCAGTTTCTTTCAATGGAACTATAATAATTTATGTGCTCACATCTGTAAAACATTTTACCTTGTTTTCATAGGAGTAAGAGAAAATGTTGGAATAGAAATCTGAAAAAGCACTTTCTTTACAGAGCCAAGGACAGCTGGCAACTCCAACCCAGACCTGAGTTTTCTGCATGGAACTCTGCCTTGACCCATGTGTGAGTGAACAGCAGGGCCGTGGGGGAAGGCTGTGGCCAGCCTGAGCTGTAAGCAGGAAAACCTGACCTACCAATACTTTCAGCTGGTATTACCATCCAAATACATTTAAAGGGAAGAGAAAGCAAAGGACAGACTTACGTATTGTTATAGCCTGGATGGTCCAAGTCATGGCATACTGCTGCAGTCATCAGAATCAAGATGTCAGTTTGGGAGAATTTCTCCTGTAAAATACAAAACATTAATGTATTATTACAAGTTCTACTTTCCCTATGCTCAGAAATTATAATAAGTGAAAAAATCCCCCACATTTACTTTTGGAGAAATATAAATCTGAGTAAAATGAAGCATTTTTCCATAGATCAATTTGCTTCAGTCAAGAAAGAGAATTCTGTCTTCCCTTCCAGTAAAAATGACTCAGATTTGCCTTTGTTGCATTAAATAACAGCAGCTCAGAGGAGGCAATTTGCTTGAAACTTGCTATTACAGCAGAGATTATATAAAAGCACTGGGATATTAGTACAGTCTCCTACAAGTAATTTCAGCATCCTGATTAGTTAAGGGAGGTCTGGAAGACAGCTTAGTTGCCATTGCATTCTGCATTAAATAAAGTTATGAAAAGAATGAGAAAAATTAAGTGTTGTGTTCCCACAGCTTCCAAATAAGATGAACTTCAATTAAAGCAAGTTTTTCTTCATACTCTTTTTGGAAAGGAAACACACAGGCCAGTAACTGAGATGCTTAACTATGAAGAAGAAAGGGAGTTTTTAACTGAATTAAATTGATTTGTACAGAAGCTAAATGAATATATAAACACAGGTTATCCAGTCAATCAAAATAAATTATGCCTGTAGTTTTGGATAGAGTACAGGACAAATGTGAATCTTGCATACAGTACATGCAAGGCATTATTTGCTGTAGCTCAGCTGGGTGCCAACACACATTTGGAGAAAACCTCCTGTGAGGACAGTTTGTGTCACAGATGAAGACCGTATCCACAGATCAGAATTCTGTAGGCTTTTGGATTTGATTCATAGAGGTTTCATACAGTCAGAGAGTCAAAAGGTCTTCAGTGTACAGACTGGGGATATCCAGGAGGTTAAGGTAGCTTCCCAGCATCCCCGGAAAGCTATGTAGGTGGTTGGAGTCTGGGATGGGGTAGCTGAGCAGGCAGACAGAGGTGGAAACACAACCCCTCTCCTCTTCTCCCTTGGTCCCAGTGGGGACTGAACAAGTGCAGCTGCTGCAAAGCTCATCATTTGTGAGCAAGCTGGTGGCCTGTTCTGCAAGAAAGGTGTCACAGGCATTGTGCTCAGTTGACAAAGGTGTGCCATGATGGAAATGCAGTGTTACTGCTGAGGTGGGGGCATACCTGGAGCCTGCAGAGCGAGATCATGCTGTACATCATCTGGGTCACACAGAAGCAGTGCCGGAAATTATGAAAGGGGTTGTTTCTGTAATTGTCATGAATACACAGCTGCAGAGAGGGAATGAAGCAGTCAGAGACAGAAGAGCTCTTTCTTTATAAATACGTGACTATTTACACGTGCTGGCCTCCCAGGAAGCACTGCATCTCCCTGCAGGAGTCCTGTGGAGCCCAGTATTATTTTCTGCTAGGACAGAGTGAGAGCACAAAGCTGCTCTGACACTCCTTGCCTTCCCAGGGGAGGGTGAGAGATTACTGTTTTTCAATAATTTGCCAGCAGGTAAAGCTCATAGCAACTTCTTTCTCATACTAGCTAACAATGGGTAAATATCCCAGCACAGCTTTAAGTGCATTTAAATCTTGAGATAGGACTCTGTGCTCTCATCCTGAATCTGCATTTCAAACCATGCAATGGTTAAACAATGACTTTGGGGTGTGTTAAGAACTCAAAGTACATCCCTGTCCCCCTCTTCTCACTGAAGGCAAATGGCAGATTTGGAATCTTCAAGGCCAAAAATGTAGTTGTTACTTCATTTACAAATGCTCAGAGGTGCTGCTTTGGGATGTGCTGCTTGGCAGAACACAGATGTGAATGCACATGCAGCAGCACACTGCTGTGGATGTCCTGTGCTGGGTAGCATGGGAGGCATTTAGCCATACATGGGGTGAGTTTTACGTATTTCACTTTCTACAGCTCCTGGCTATGTAACCTTATTGCAAATGCAAGCTAAAGCTCATCTTTCCATGAGCCCTGACTACTGCCAGCCGGGCTAGCTTGGGTTAACACATGACACAGTCATTGTGACAGTGCAGTGGACAATATTTACTATCCTGTCCTGAACAAAACAGCCCAGCTCCAGCAGCACTGCTGGACCCCTTCTGGTCCTCCACAGCCTGGACCTAGAGAGCCTTTATGTGCATGAGTCAATTACTGAACCTGAATTAATGCCATGGATGGAATTTGTGTCCCTCTTTCCAGCTAAATAAATAATTTACTTTGAGGCCTCAGGACCTGTCAGGATCAAAGCCTTCAACCTGGGACCTGACTTCTAGGAAGCCTTAGTGCTCTGGATGAGAACTGTTGGCTTTCAATGCTTACTCAGTGTTTGAGACTTCATTGCAAAACCTGTTCAGATTATTCTGCAACAAGGACTTTCTAAATATATTGCATTAATTTTAAATTAATAACTAATGGCACAATCTGGTTGACAGTGAGGCTCACAGCTGGTGTGCAGTATCTCACAGCCTCCATATGGACACCATGGTCATGCCCAGGCACTGCACAATCCTACACACATGTATACATCCAGCAGCAGAGACCAGAGCATCCCAGGGGACTTCTGACTCAGAGCACTGAAGGGCTGGAGTGGTTGGGTAGTATTAGTCATCTTTTCCTCCCCTTTCAGGAACAATTCTGTTTCCAGTAGATGTGGGAGCAAGAGAGCAAGCATCTGCATGAGGTGGCCTTTTCTCACTCACTGAAGTTCAAACTGGTGCCCATACTGTGCAAGGGGAAATATCATAATTTGAAGCATAGCCCTTGGGGTTTTTTAAAATCATCTTTCATTCTGTGAAGCTAGTGTTGGTGAAAGGAAATCTCACTCTGTCTTGATTTTGTCAAAAATACATACTAAACTCCCCTTGTTTACAGGGAGACTGTCTGAAATGGTAGTGGTAACAAGTTACTTGGAGATCCAAGCTCACAGGAAGCTGGCTGCAGAAATGCACGTGGGTGGTGTGTTGATATGTGTTGACATACCACCTTGTTTTGCCTTGTTTGCAGGCTGCAAGACAGGAGGAAAATTTCTGTTTTATCTACTCTGTGCTAGCCTTGCTTGTATTGGGTTTCAGCCCATCTCTCTGTTCAGGTGGTTTCTAAGGTCAACACCACCAGGCTTTCTGTCTGCCTTCTTCATGGAGACAGATTCCTAGTTCTCAATAATTTATTATATCTCTCCTTTGATATAGTCATACCATTTTGCTACAAAGACTTATCCAGACCTAGGCATAAACACTAGGTAAGCCTTATTTCTTCCAAGGAGACCCAGTAACATCAGCCCTTTATTTTATCCCTTACTCCAGTCTCTGATGATCCTAATCCCTTTTTAGCTTCAGCCAGCAGCAGTACACCAAGCAGTGGCTGTCACTGCCCTGCATGTGCTGGTGCCCAGGTGCTTTTTGCTCTTGCTGCACCTAGTGATACGATAAATCCAGTGTTTTCTAGACACCTTCTGAACTTGTGGAATTTGTTCAGGTTGATCATGTAAAACAATTCCTTCTATTCTGTCCATACTCTTCAGCTAATTAGAAGAGATTAGTAAAATGTAATTCTTTGCTACAGGAATCTTATGAAACATCTGTATAGTAAACTTCCCATTATGATGTTTTTGATTATTGTTTCAATCAGTTTGTCAGGTAGAGATGTTATACTAACCATAATTCTTCAGAGTATCACTAGATCCCTTTTAAAAAAAGTGTAAAATATTTACTGTTCTGCAGTCCTTTAGGAGCAGAATGTTTTGGGTTTTTTTTCTGAGTAAGCCAATATATTCTTCAGCTTTTTAGAAAATTCTTTCTTATGCTCTCCCTTTGACTTGATAACTCACTGATTTTTAAATACTCCAGTGTATCTTCTTCAGACATCATAGTTTTGCTATGATGTCATCTTTATCATGTCTTGTATTTCTGGAACATTCTCAAAAATAAAGTTGTTTAACTTCTCAGCAATTCTTTTTCCTTCCCTGTTTTTTTACTCCCTTTCATTTAGGACATATAATGATTATTGCACATATTGACTTTTTTGGCCATATCTGAAGACAAGCATCTTGTCTCCATTGACAGTAGGTACCAAGAGCATTCATCAGAAATGAACTGCTTTCAGTAATAGAATGCTCAAGAAACAAATGTAAAACAGTTTAAAAAAAGGTCACCTATTACAATATTTGCTGAAGAACTTGGATTTTAAGAATTTGTATAGATTGACTGCTTTCAGTGGGATTACTCATGTGAATCAAGTTAATTCCACTACTAAATGTTTTCTCTATTGATTTTTGAATGTAAAAAATTACAAATATCAGGAATTTTAAATACTTACCAACCATCTCTTTAATGTGATAGGATTGATGCTGAAATCTTTTACTAACCCAAGATCATGGTACATGTGTTCCAAACAGCTCAGCATCTGCAGCAAGAAACAGATAGGTTATTGGCTTTGCAAATACCACTTTACTATCCATTGTGGAGTGAATTTCCTCCTTGCAAGCATCAAATAATTGCCGAGTTCTCTTGTTAAGATGAAAGACAGATGTTCAAAGATTGCATTATTAAAGACAGTGCAAGAGGGGAGACAGAGAGGTTCTGAAAGCTTTTTGAAGTAGACAAATCGCTGTTGATTTCACAGATTTTCTGCAAGGCTTTGAATAACACCAGAGCTCTTTAGTAATTGTGATTCATGTGTGTCATGGCAATTCCTTCTCACAAAAAGAAGTATCACCATCTTTCTAATTCAGCTGGAATATGTTCTAACACTCAATGACATCAGTGGGAGTTTTTCCACTGATTCCAGAGGCCCTGGCTGTACAGAAGTGCATCAGGCCCTATCTGTATATAAAGTGACAGCAGAAAATAGGAGATCCTTGAAGTATTTATTCTAGATGTGTGTCAATATCTTCTTTCTTTATTACTTTTTGTGAGTTCTAAATCCACTAGCTTAATGTTTCTTGTTCAAAAAAAGAGCTCTCATTGTAACACTACCAAATGGCATCAGGTTTGTGATCACTCACTCCCATGTGCTACAACCATAAATCCCAATAGCCAAAGTGCAAAGGCAGGCTCCTCTTTTGAGACAATATCTGCTCTGCAGTAGGGAAGGGGGATGCAGCTAATTTAGCACTACAACTCCTGGTTAATCTTCTGGGTCTGAAGATATTGCAAAAGAAAGATACTGATAATCTGAAGTGTCTGGGCACTTAACAGCTGCCACCACACAGAAATGAACAGACTGACAGGAGTTCAGGAGTTTATGCATTTGCATTTCAATTTCTGAAGGCAAAATCTACAGGGTATGAAACATAACCATTACATTAACATATACAGTTCTTAGACTGCAGACTGATCCAGGAGTTTTTAACATGATGAGTGTAAATGTCATAAATGTGGCCTTGGAGACATTTTTAATTAGGTTTCCGTTATTTAGGCTCTTAAAAATTCTCAAGAAAAGTGATTTCATCTAATGAAACTTTATCTTTAGCCAGGGAATATACATGGTCCATGCAGTTACAAGGGGCTGGTTTTGAGTCATCTGAAGAGGAAGAAAGACAAACTTTCCTGCAAGACTTGAGGGACAATATAGTGAGCTGAACTGTGCTCAGATCACATGGCCAGAATTTTGTTGTAGACCACCTTGTCTCCTTCCTAGTCCCTGGGGCAGAATATATGTTTTGCAATAGTTTCAGCAAAGACTTTCTGAGACAATGGAATTGATCAAGAAGGTCTGAATTGCCCTCAGCAATACTTATCTCCCTCCGGTTGTTTCCAGGAGAGCTTTGGGTGAGTGGCAGAATGACTCTGAGTCCCAAAACCCCTGCCCTTGAATATATGAGAATCTCATTCCTCATTTCTAGATTTCTTGGTCAACAGCAATTGGACTCTTCTGAGGCTTGAAAGCGATAAGGCATTTGAGAAAGAAAAAGCAAGCTTGCTGCATAGCTCTGTTTACTGAGATGCTGCAAAGCACAACATTATTAATTTGCTTACAGAAGACTATGATTTATGACCTGCATGCTCATCGAGCACATCAGCAAATGCTCATTGCTAAACAAGCATTGACAGAATTGAAATGTTCTCTGTAAACACAAACCAGAGCAAAAAGGGTGAGATAGACAAATATGGTGCTCAGTTCACCAGATTTTTATGAGGTATCTTATTTCTGAGCAGCACTCCTCCTTGCAGGGCATGTCTAATCTCCTCAACCCCTTGTTAGCCTTGTTTGTGCCACCATATATGGTTTCCTAGTACTCTGAATGAGTTACTGTGCTAAAATACTGTGCCTCAGCACACAAAAATCCATAGATAATTGTTTTTGTCTGCCTATTCTTTCTTAATATTCAGAACAACAATGAACTAGCAGTTTTATGGTCCACCTGGAAAGTTATAATCCTCTCTTGCTGTAAATAACTGGCAGGCATTCAAAAGCTGGCCATGAGCCATTTTTCCTGAGCAGTTGTATGGCCATGGTACAGTGAAAAGGGAATGGAGCAGGAGCAGTAACTGCAGAGCACCAGGCTCAGCTTGGCATGGACTGCACGAGGGAAGCTCTGCCAGACTGTGTGGATGGGAGATGGGCCTAAAGCCACCAGAGAGTCCTTCTGTTACTTCACAAGGTAGATGAAATACCCTGAAGGGAATATGCTGTTCCTGTGACTGAGGTATAGGGTATTTTTCTTGTTGTGCTGATCTACAGGTGCAGAACCAGAATGATTCTTGTATGTACAACATCTGATTAAGAAGGTAATTAAGATGATTGCTGCTAGGGGTGCTACTAGAGCAACCCAGTCATTCCCTTGGGAAAAACCCAACACTAAGACCCTTATTTAGTCCTGACTTTTCATTACAATTTTCCTGTCATATTTTCTCCTATTTGCTGCATCTAGTTTTACATTATATGGTCATTACAGAAACACCATTCTCCTTCATATTTCTGCAGAGGTTTACACATGAGCCTTCCAGAACCTCCTGCAATACAAGCGATGAACAATGAATAATACTCACAGCAATAAGAAAAACCAAGAAAATGAAGCTATAAGAAAATACTAACAGGTCATTCATGCACCTTTGCAACCTCTTTAGAAAGCATCACAGAAAAGCCCTTGTCTAAAATGATCTGAGTCAATATATGAGCCTCTGCCTGGCTTCACACAGCAGCACTCAAATCCATTGATTTGAGCAGAGTTATTGGTGATGTGCTTAAGCATATGCATTGCTAGGGATTGATTTGTTCAGATAAAATGGCCACTCACGTGGCAGTGCACTAGTTATTGTGGGACACTGTGGGAAGATGTCAAAGAAAAAACTAAAGAGAAATCAAGTTATGATAATCAGCATAATCCATCTGGCAACTGTAGGGAAAAAAAGTACTGTATTCTGGTGTGACAATGACAATTAAAAAAATACAGAGATTAAGGGTCAGAAAAGGGAAAAAACCCTGCAGACTATCTCAAAGGGCTCCTTTAGCTTTTTTGTCTCTCAGAAAGACTGATAAACCATCTACCATGGCATTCTTACCTCATTGGGCTCCCATAGCCAGACATCAAATGTTGGTTTCCGAAGAGCTTCTATGGTCTCCTGGGACAGCATGTACTGCAGACACAAAGGCAGTTGGTGTGAGGGTCCCCTGCTCCAGTAGGGGATCTGCCATCAGCATGTTCCTGGGACTCCCAGGGTCCCATTCATGCAGAGTTCAGCTTTATTTATCAAGCATAGAGCAACAGATCTCTCCCTCTGCCTACCTAAGCCTTCTCTCCCTCTGCCTACCTAAGCCTTGTCTCCCTTCCACTGGCTGCTTGTGGTTGGCCAGGTTGGCCATGCCTGGTGGGTAGCAAACCTGCAGCAGCCCACTTTGCCACCAGCTGGCAGGCCACTTGTCAGTGGAGATCCTTACAGAGCAAAGAGGTGGAGGTTTTGGGAGAAAAGGTTGGAGAGGGAAGGTATGATGGATGAGGTTACAGGTAGATCCAGCAAGGGGATGTAAGGGGCACAGGGCATAGATCCATTCCTGGCTGCACTGGTTCTGCTGCCTGCAGAGCATCAGCAATACTCTGTGCAACCCGTCCTGGCTGGGTGTTGTGACATGTCTGTGCTTATACTAGCTGGTGAGCAGGAGATATTTCCTTTCAGATGATTTACACTCTCACTTTGAGTAGTTTTTCAAGAACGCTAATATTTTCAAATTGGTTGTCAGCCTTCAAGATTCAAGTGATTTTTTTTTTTTACCATTAAGTTCAGAGGCTTAAAACAAAATCAGGCTCATTGACCAGGTATGATGTGTATAGAAAATAAATAAATTTTTAAAAAGGAATGTGGATGTTTAAAAGACCAGTGGAGAGCTGGACTCTACCAACTTATATTTTTGAAACTATATTGATCAGAGCCATTCAGGAACAAAAAAACCTTGTAGCTTTATTTGGCTCATTTACCATGGCTGTCTCTAATTAGTTTGGGTTTACTATACTGAGCAGGGGAATAATTTTTTCTGAGCCACTGAACTGCTGATACTTAATCCAAATCAGAATAATACTGAAGATCAATTTTGCTTCTTGAGAAGACAATGATTTTCACATTTGCCTATATAATGTGTATTTAATATGATGTTCTGCAAGAAATCTGTGAATTAGAGATGCAGACTTGTTATGTGATAGCAGTTTGTAATAACATCTTCTTTCAGTAGACTCATCTGTTCCTAGCCTCACTGAGACTGGACAAGTCCAGCATTTGACAACTGATAACAAATATTGCAAATCTGTCAAGCAGAACTCAAACCTCTGCAACAAAAACTCCTATGAGCTTTGGTCTAGGGACAACCTTGACTATCAGTTCACTCAGTTAGGACAACTCTTTGTTGCACTTTTTAATTCAAGATCCTAATATCATAGCAGTAGAACTGGGAGGGTTGGACTAGATGATCTCTGGAGGTCCCTTCCAACCCCAATTGTAATTCTACGATTCTATGATCAAAAGTTGATCTGACATCTATATTTATTAAGGGAAAAAATAATTTTTAGAAATGGCATGTTTTGTGAAAAAATGTTAGTGTCAAGAGCACAAGCCTCTTGGACAAAAGTCAATTAAAAGAAATATGTGTCTCATGATGTCTGCTTCAGAGACCTAGAGGTCACTTTTGCTAGGCATAGCAGAATAAACAGCAGAACTTCTAATTTGCTGCTGTGCAAGGAAGGCCCTGAAGACAAATACATAGGATGCATGTCCATATCCCACACCTGCATCATGTGAGCTGGAGAGCAGCTCAGCCAGTGTTGATGTCTGCAGGCAAATGCCCATGTCAACTATGATTTGCACGTGTGTGAGCTAGTGGTCTGTCAAGGTGTGAGATGGGCATTGTGCAGACATAACCTGGAAGCTCTGAATAATTCATGGGGGCAAAGATTGCTGATACTAGAACCGAAGTTCCTGTGTGCTCCATGGTTTCAGCCTCATCCATCACTGTGGATCTGTACTTGTACATGCCCAGTAGACATTTTTCTTCAAGCATTACTTTTTTCTCTAGCAAATACAGTAACTCATTTTCAAAGGGACAATTAATCATTCTGAAGAGAACCCAATGTCACATTTTTTTCTGTTTCCCTGGGTGAAGCATCCCGATAAATGACTTTTTAAATTAAAAAAATAATCCATTAGGAGAAAATAGGCAGAAGTACTATTTTCTAGAATACATTATGGGCTATTTTTGATTGTTTACTATGAGCATAGAGAAAAAAAAATGTAACAAAAGAGCATTAAATGTTGATGAATGCAAAATGTTAATTAACATTTCTAAGACTAATGAACTTTCAAGTATTAAAGGCTACTGAGAATCCAACTTTAAGCTGCCACAGGCAAGAACATCTTTTTTCCATCGGCTTCCAGGGATTTTGGATCAGGTCCTGGATTTAGAAAACTCAGAATTAGATGTCTAAGGAGTCACATGTCGTAAACCAGAGCTTTTCATGATGGCAAGCATGTAGTAGGATTCTGAAAAGAGCAAGCATTGTGTGGTACCTTTGGGTAAGATGGTACATCCCGACGGGGAATTGGCCTCTTGTTTTCATCCAGAAAGCTGTACTTGCAGGGACAGTTAGTTCTGAAATGAAATATTCAGCTCTTAATATTGTGGGGATAGAACCACAGTGCCTTGAAAAATACTGGAAGTGCTCTGGTCCCTCAGAAGGAGGACTACCCCACTCCTCAAGCTCTCCCTTTCTAACATGATGGTGTACAAATGCTTTAAAAGCATGATCCTCTTTAGCATTTTCTCCCCTTGTGCAACACCACCGTTGCTCCTTCTCCATCTATTTGAATTGAAGCAAGGAGCATGTATGTGTCTTTAGGAGACCAAATCACTTCTATTGAAACCAATGAACTTTTCTTTCAGCAAGAATCTTGCTGTCCATAGCAGGCATAGCTGTCCAAGCACAGCAGAGCCCTGCCAGGGGTCATGCTGTGTATGGACACTGGCATTCCTGTGCTTATTTACTAGTGTGGGCATCTACTGAGCTCATGGCTTACTGCACACCAGCTCCAGGCCTCCTAAAACCACGGGTAAGACCATGAATTTTGATGGCATGACCATCTTGCCTGAAGCCCTTCAGGCAGGACATAGCAGTGAGGTGCAGGATCATCAGTCTGCTTGGCTCCCCAGTCCTGGAGGAAGTGAGCCACTGGAAGAAATTGAAGGTAATTAACTCTTGCCTGGTTATTAACACCAGCACCCACTTCCAATTACCTACTCTTCCTTTCTCTGCATGTGGCAGAGCCAATCTGATGATACCCTGTCTGAGCAGAGGACCATGACCATGGGAAGAGCATGCTAGCCTTAGGACCTCTGTAGAACATCTAGGTTGATGCATTGCAGTGCCAGGGCAGTTTCTTCCCTTACAGCCATGAGGGGCACAATAAAACTAAGAGCTCTGTGTTATCACCCATACCAATCGTGATACTTTAACTCAACACATGTTTCCCAGCTAGTTGGTCACATGGACTTTCATAACTCTCATGTGAGGTTGATCTGCTTGCATTTTGCATTTATTCCTGTAGCCTTAACATTTGGATTATCCTTCCTCATTTTTCAGGCCTCCTGCCAAATGAAAGCCAAAGAAACACCCAAAAAGAAGCCAACAAAAGCATTCCATCAACTTTATTTGTCCCTTTTAAAATTATTTCACATATTCTGTATTGAATCTCTTGTTAGTGTTTCTCTGCTGGGAATTGGTCTGGGTGTCCTTTCTTTTCTCTTCTTAACATGGAAGTCTTCTATAATTTCTGATGATGCCTGAATTTTACAAAAGTTATGTCATACTTCAGTTCATGGGGGTCAGCTGGCTTCAACCAGCTGCTTTTTTCTGCCCTGTTTAAGGAGATTCTCAGTGAAAAGCTGTTTTGTTTCTAAAGCCATTTCCTCAAAACTCCACTGTGAGGGGTATTAGAAGGATAAAAATAGTGAAATTGGGGCATTCCTTGCCCTAATTGGAGATGGCTGCCAGGGTTAGCTGAGGGTCAGTCAACTACTTCTAATTTCCAGCTGCAGTAAGACATCAAAGTCTTCATCCTACCACACGGGAATGCACCAGAGTCAGAGTGCATCAGACCTTTCCAAATGTAAAACTGTTTCTGCAAATGATCATGTTTTCAAAACCACTATACTGCTATTAGCATCTGCCCGTGGTGAGCACAAAAAGCAGATTGGGAAAAAAAAAAAAAAGGCTATTTGAGGGGATTCAAGTGGAGCTGCTTTGCTCTTCTGAAAAGGAGAGCTGCACAATTTACTGTGTGTGATGACTTTTATAAAGCTATCTGTTCACACTGACTCCATTCTTTGGTAGTGTAACAGCAAATGTAAGAGTATGTAAACACCCAAGAATACAGCTGTGTACACTGTTTGTCCTGGTTTGAGTGAGAACCCAACAAATTCTGTCAGTGATTTTACTTTTCAGCTCAGGGTTTCTAACTAGCTGCACTTTCTGAAGTTAGCAGCATGTTTTGCAGACAGTGTCTGCTTCTAGCAGTGATAACACCTCATGTTTAGAGTTACTACCAAGGATACCAAAGCCACTGCTAGAACTTGTGTATCACACTATGGGGTGCAGAAAGTGACAGACCACACCTGCAGGGAGGAGTGGACAGGACAGGGGACCCCAAACTGATCAACAAGGTGCTATGGCATGGCCAGGATAGAAAGCTCGGGGGTCTGGAGGGTCACTCGCTCTCTGGGTTAGGATCTCTCTCTCTGGGTTGGGATCTTGCTCTCTGGGTCGTGATCTCTCTCTCTCTCTGGGTCAGGATCTCACTCTCGGGATCTCACTCTCAGTCTCTCTTCCTCTCTTGAGGGGTTCTCCCCCTCTGAGCACCAAGGAGGACTACTACCTTCCATCCCAACTGGTGTGTTCCTGACCCTGGTGCCAGAATCCAGCTCCTGAACACAGCTCCCAGCTGCTGTGAGGCCCAGTCTGGGACCCTCCCTGTGCCAACTCCACAGCACCAGTGATGGTGATGCAATTACCATCAGGGGGTTGGGTTCAGTACTGGTTTTGTACATATTTGTATATATTTCATTATTATTAATTTTTCATTAAAGCTGTTCTAGTTTCCTTTTCTAATGACTAAGTCTCTCTCCCTTATTCCTTTTCTTTTCTCCTTTTGGGAGGGAGGGGGGCGTTAAAAGAGAGTGTCTGTTATTGGTCTGGGCTGCCCTGACCCTAAACCCTGACACCATTGTATTAGTGAAGGAATATGTGGACAGAGACATACTCATGTCCACTAATTAAATTTAGAGGTGATCACTAATTGCAACTGTAATGCATTATCTGTCTAGGAAGTGACATTGCAAGAGGGATGACAAGTCTACACAGCAGCAACACCATTTTCACTTGCCCTAGGATGCTTCTGCTCACCACCCCACCCCGCCCCCCCCAGCATTCACCTATCTCACACCAGTGGGAGAGACCTTGCTCATCCACTCTGGGTCAAGCACCCCCAGGATGGGGTCACCACAGGCTAGTGGCATGGCTCCTGCAGAACTATAGTTGCTTGAGAATCAGGAACTGCCCTCAGCAGCTCCCAATGGGTTCCCTCATAATGGCCATCCATTAAAGAGCATCCTCTCCTCACTCTTAAAGCAAACAGAGGTGACTTTGTAGCCAGCCCTGGTTATACACTGAACCTAGCCACTAGCTGCTGCTTTGAGATCCAAGCCCTTAGGGCACAGATAATCACAGACAGAATTTTGTGCAAGAAGAGGAGCTTTTGTGCAGCTGGAGGAGGAAGGCCCAGCTCAAGGCAATCAAGAAGAGCTGTGACAAGTAGTTGCCACATCAATATGGCACAGAGCAATGCTGAGCAGACAAGTCAAGCTACTGCTTCATCAAAAGCAGCTGTGCAGTGGGAGCTCAAAGCAAAGCTTGCTTGGGTACCTATGCCCAGCACTACCTGCTGCTGAGTACCACAACCAATTTTAACACAACTTTCCAGCATCAAACAACATGCTGGTATCTGGATTTCAGTAGCTGTCATTTTTCACTACAAGCCCTCAGCAAAGACTACACCTCAGCTGGAGCTGGCTGCCCTGGGCAGACATAGCACTCCCCATTCCTGTTTTTCTTGTTAACAAATTGCTGTTTATACTAGAAAATACAGATTGTAAGGTGACAAAGTCTGGGACAGGAATGAGTCATGGCTGCTGCTGGGTCAATCTTGTACTTCCTGATGTGTGTGGCGGTAAATGAGTGAATGTAAAGTTGCCATAACTTCTCTTTTCAGTTTTAATTCCCTATCTGCCTGTGTGTCACTACACTCATAAATGCATCTCTCCCAGCTCCCTGTGACATGAGGAAAAGACAAGCACATGGGCACACGTTATTCACCCAGCACTAATCAACATACGTCGCTTTGCATTTGCTGTCAGTCTGATCTCTGATTTTTCTACTGAGATTTCCTCATACACCTGAACAAGAAATGATGTAAGGTACAAGGCAATCTGCAATCCATCCTACTGGTATAAATCTGGAGCAGATCTGAGGTTAATGACGTTACTCCGCAGTGGTGCTAATATGACAGCTGAATTTGGCCTTAGACTAAATATTAATGCATTAACAATGTGCCTCCTGACATATCTGGATAGCAAAATTTAGAAAAGTGAGTGATTATAAAGCCTAATTCTCTTAACAAATCTCCCATTGCCCTCAGTGGGAAATAGCTTTGATTAAAGGTCGGAGAATTTGACCCCAGCTGAAGAAAAAGAGAGAGGCTGTTAAAAAAGCATACTTACATTTGCTGAGAAAAATCCCTTTCACCCACACTTTGAGCAATGCGGTACAGTTTTCTGACCAACCTTCCCAGAAGTATTCATAATCTCACAGTGATTATTTGTTTTTCCTAATGGGGTATTTCAGTGGCACAGGGGGCAGACTTTCCAGCCAAGACCACATACCATACAGAATGCAATTTTTTCTGCTGCTGTTTTAATTACAGAGAAACCAAGACTCAAAATCGCAGTGAGCCCTTGAATTAGAAATTAAATTCTCAGTTTCTTGTTGCAGTTCAAATGGATGTTTTATAATAGCATGAGATCATAATTATAAGAGTTGCTAAATATTTATTTGATATTTTCCCAGAATATATTGGAGCTGATTTGAGTGTTAGCTGGTTCCCAACCAAACACTGCACTGTGTAGAAGTTCTTTTCCCATTCCCTCTGCCCCAGTAAATCTGGATGAGGAATTCTCATTCTGTATGGTGAAAAATAACTCTCGGTTGCAAGACCTTTTTCTCTATTCTCGTGGCCCAAGTTGTTTTAAATGATGAATGGCTACAGATCTTCAAATGTTAAATTAAAGCCACTGTACTTAATGGTTATTGGTTTCATTGCTCCTTTATTTCTAAGCCCAGAAGGTAACTCAGCTCTGCTGAAATGATGAGTTAGGGTTTGAAACCAGATGCTTATTTCTTTGGTTAAGTCCAAAGCAGAACTTACCTGCTATTTCTTGCTGCCATTTCCTCCCTCATCTTTTTAATGTCGTTCTTGCATTTCTCAATCTCCACTACTTTCAGGCCTTCCACTGTCAACAAAGGAAAACAACAGGCATGTTACCATGGCGAATGTTGGAGGATCTTGTTTCACAATTGTGCAAAATTTCAAAGGGCTGTAGCAGTGGGGTTATCCAGTGAGCCAGCAAGCTCTTACAGTTTGCCCTGGTTCTCAAATACGCAGGTGCTGCCAAGTGATATATCTTGAAAACCCATAGGAATTTTCTGCTGCCAATTTTAGATAATAGCTACAGTATTTTAATTCACAGGATGGCTATAATGTCCAGGCTTTTCCACAATTGTTAGCAGCAGTCAGCTGTTCTGGTGCCTTCACTTCTCTGCTGTAGAACACAAATCAAAGGAAATCCTGAGCAAAAAAAAAACTCCCATGATGGGATGATAAGCACAGCTAGGCATACACGTCTTGGCAGGATTAAAATTTCCATTAAGATAAAAGGTTTTAATTTGAAAGTTCATGCTGAGCATTAAAGAGCTCTGAGAGATATCACTAAATACAGAGAAACCAAAGTGAGAATGCAAGAGAGAGAGGAAAAGTTTTACTCTAATGACTGATTTTTTTTTAAATGTATTGAAGATCTGTCACTTCTTTTTGCCAATCAAGTTTGTAATCAAAGGTTATTTCTTCATGCAGCATTAAAAATCCTATATTCCCTTCTGTAGGTAATTACGAGAGCCACAAGGCAAAAAGTTTGATTGCCTGTTTATGCAACAATGCTCTTCATTCTGCATAGCTGTGAAAACCTAATGCAGTGCAAGTATGAGAATAGTCACCCTTTTCCTCCCCTCTCATTGAACTATCAGTGTACTCAAGGACATAAATCTGCACCGTTTATTAAGTACATGTCATTCATATGCAATCATTTCACAGCTCATTTGTTGACCAAACTCATTGTTTGTATGGACAAACGGATTCAGGGAACTCAGGGGAATGTGCAATTCTTCAGTAAGCTTTCAATCACTTTCTTAGAAAAGAATAATCAAAATCACACTTAGCTGGAGGGGTAGCATTTAAGTGATAATAACTCTCTTGGAAAAGCACAACTCTGTAGATAAGGAGAGACCTAGTTTTTTTTTCTTTATGATAGTAACAACAGAGAATGCTGTTGGAACTGGGAAAGGGGAAAAAGAGAGGTGTATGAACTGAGTTCAAAATGCCACGTATTAGGAGAAAAAAAGGAAAGGCTTCTAATTTATGTTTGATTACAGGGATAATGTCCACTTAAAAATCCCATTTCCTGATTAGTTTTTGTCTTACATTGCTACAGGCAGTTTCTTTGGGTGATCACAATCGATGATAGAGACAAGATACTGTCTTCCTTATTCAGTATCTTCATTCTGGATACCTGGCTGCACTGTTTTTGGGCACTGTTCAACTACCAGAGATCAGCTGCAGTGATCAGTTGACTGCAGGCCCCGTGCTGCTATGTACCACCTCAGTGCATTCATCCAGGACAAGTTCATGGGTAGCCCATTTGCTGAGCTGTCTAAATGGTGGCTGGTGCCCATTTGAAGCAGTGGGAGCAAAACAGTTATCAGACTGATAGGATAGTGGGACAGGGAACTGCAGAGAGAAGAGGAGTTATGGTGCAAAATGGCAGCCTTGAGCATTTTTTCTGTATTGCATCTCTTTAGTTTTCCTCCAAAACCTCTCCAGGGGAGCAGAGAATTTACATAATTATTTTCTTAAGGTAGATGTGAGATGCCTACAAATTGAAAAGGGATTTTGCCAGCTTCCTTATTCATGTGTGGGCTGCTGTGTAGACACTGGAGCAGAGTCAAACCATGGGACAAAGCATTCTGCCTGTGATTGCCTTGTGCAGACACAAGTCACAGACTTTAGATGGGATTTAAAAATCAGCCAAATCTTTTAAGATTTGTCTCACTGACAACACATGACTGTGATAAGGTCTCTAGACAGTAACAGGAAGGAAGCTGAGAACATTTTATGTGAGGTGCAGATGTAACACTGTCATGAGCAGTTATCCCCACGCACGTGTCCCCTCTAGGGAAGAAATCCTACAGATCACATGTGAAAGTGGTGGAAAAGGGATCTCCAAAGGAGGCAGGAGAAAAGGCAAAACAAAAGCCCAATTCTTTTCACATTTGGCTCACAAATGATAAATGGCCTTGTCATGTGCACTGATTAAGGGCCCATTATATTATTTTGTGGCAAGAAATACCTTCTGAAAAGACCCTGTGCTGTCTAAAAAATCCCTGGGCTGAATCCAGCACTGAAATACAGCTTTTAAAGCAACCTCTGGGAGCCCAGTTCGAGTAGGGAGGTTGGACACTCCCTTTTTCTCCCAGTTTTGCTTTTTAAACATAAAAGCCTGAGATTATTTCCAAATGTTGCAGATTCGTCTATGTTTCAAATTCTGGGAGTCCAGGTTTGAGCAGATGGGTGCACTTGTAGACAGGAACACAAGGAGTTCTTTCCCACAGGCTGAGGTTGCTAGAGACAGGATCTCGAGTAGGCTGCCTTCCCTAAATCAGCAACAAAGTGCTGGGGACAGCAAGTGCACAGCTCTTCCCTGCAGCAGGCAGATCTTGTGCAGGCTGTGTCCCTGCACTGCCGTGGGCTGCCAGTGGGCCAGTGATGAAAGGCAGTGTGCCTGCAGGGTGCAGCCAGGGATCCCAGGGGAGCACCAGGGGACCCAGAAGCCAAAAGCAGACCCCAGCTGTCTGGGAGAGTTTCTCCACCTGAGCTGCCAATGGGATAGGACGACCCACAGGAACATTAGCCTCATCACTCTAGTCCCTGAGGACTGGAATTGGACAGAAGTTTCACAGAAAAAGCAGAGTGACAGAGCTCATTTTATTTTTTTCTCTTCTCCCTGCCCCCCCCATATCTATCTATCTATCTATCTATCTATCTATCTATCTATCTATCTATCTATCTATCTATCTATCTATCTACCTACCT